>CABHPH010133124.1:625-61100 GCA_902168325.1 Peromyscus nudipes | reverse complement strand
GTGTGTGTGTGTGTGTGTGTGTGTGTGTGTGTGTGTGTGTGTGTGTGATAAGATTTTAAGTAGGATTACATTAGTGGGAAGAGAGTAGAAAATGCAACAGAGCTTAAAATCAGAAAAACAAAACATACAAACAGGGCCTAATGATTTGATCACTGGTAAATAAAGCCAACTTCCTATGATTAGGATATAATAAGGGATGGAAGAAGGAGTAAAAGCTATTTTTTGCTTTGGCTTTTTGTTGTTGTTCAAAGGGGATACAATATTCAATTTTAGGCAAGATACATTTGAGGAACTGATAGAATTCTCAAGAATATAAATGAGTACATTTGAACAAGAATTAAGGGTTAGCAGAGGATCCCCAAGCCACCTGCAGATGGAATATCTGAAACCATGAAGATGGTCAATGTGAACAAGGATGAATATCTGAATCCATGAAGATAGTCAACGTGAATAAGGAGAACAGTATAGAGCAAAACAGTGGGTATCAAAAAGGAACTTGTGGATGTGAACAAGAATTCCTGGAAAGAACCTGTGCCTGTAAAGACTGACTGACTGACTGAAACTACAGTATTGTGAGAGGTTGGAACGCTGCAGGTCCATAAACTAACACTCCTGGACTAGCTTTAGCCTCCGGCATAGCCATTCACTGACCACCTCTTTGCTGGAAGTAACATCCTGTGACTAATAGATAAAAATGTTTTGGAAGCCGGGCGTTGGTGGCGCACGCCTTTAATCCCAGCACTCGGGAGGCAGAGCCAGGCGGATCTCTGTGAGTTCGAGGCCAGCCTGGGCTACCAAGTGAGCTCCAGGAAAGGCGCAAAGCTACACAGAGAAGCCCTGTCTCGAAAAACCAAAAAAAAAAAAATGTTTTGGAAACTATTGACTTAGCTTCCACCAACCTAAAAACTAAGAATATCATCAGATAACATTGTATATTTATATAAAAACTTTCTCCATCTTGCTATAAATACTAGGATGTAATCCATAAGTATATTTTAAATTTAGCTTGATTTGTGATTTTCTTTGTTCTGTAAATTTCTAAAATTTCATATAACTTCTTCTATGTTAGAACATGGGATTTGAGTTAACGCAAACCTGTATTCCAGGGCCATGGTGTCAAAATGTCTCTAGAATAAACTATCCCTTATTCCATTTAATGTGAAAGCTGGGTTGCTGATCTGGATTGAAAAATTTAAAAAAATGTAGATAGAATGAAAGATACTGAACTCTAAAAGGAGGCAGTCCTGTAGTGTATCTTCAATAGTCAGATGTAAGGAGAGTAAGTTTAAAGAATTCATGAACTTGTAACGACAAAAATCAAGATGTGTTTTTCATAATTTGTTTTAGAATTCTGCATATGTGAAGCAAATTGAAAGGTAAGATATCCTAAAGTCCAAACTCCCCTCACTGAAGCAGACATTATCCACACCAGAAAGGAGAAAATCCCTCATTCCTTCCCTCTTGCCACTCCTGGTTTTATAGGGATCCAGAACTTGAGGATGGAGAACCAAAACCAGCCTGGCTTCCTGGCTTCTGTAGGGACAGAACTCCATGTATGTAGGCTCCCTGAGAAGGCAGAGTCTATGTAGAATGAAGAACTGATGAAGAGTGGAAAAAGGATTATTCTTGTTGTAAATCAAGAAAATCGAGAGGCTTAGATGATTCTGTTGATGGAGCAGACTATATGGAACCGTGCTTCATTGCAAATGCCATGCAGAGCACAATGGATTCTATTAATGCAAGGAAATTGTTTGTGATAATGGCAATCCCATCAGAAGACCTAAGCATATTTTCTAAACATTTTATAAAAGTTCTCTGTAGATTCTGTAAATGAGACTTTAGAAACCTTAATCATAGGGAACATAACTATTTTTCTTTCTCCTAGAATTATTTTTAAAATACTAAGAAATAAATATGAAAAACTCCATTAACTACCTAAGGTGTCCAGTTGGATAGAGTGAACTGTTTTTGTACTACTTCTTTTACATAGGGCAGAGGAATCAGGGTAATTTATGTACCTACTCTATCTCTCTCTATATATAAATATAATTCAGTACTGAGTATAAATCAAAATTGCAATACTGGCACACAGTTAGCTCATGCATGTGAGTATATAGTTGTCCTCAGTGGGGAGAAGTCCCTGGCTAAAATATAAAGATCTGGTAGCTGGAGAGATGGCTTAGTTGATAATGTACTTATTGTGCATGTGTAAAGATCCAAATTTGGGTACCTAGAACCCACACTAGAACACAGGTGTGGCTGGGCAGTGGTGGTACATGCTTTTAATCCCAGCACTCTGGGAGGCAGAGGCAGGCAGATCTCTGTGAGTTTGAGGCCAGCCTGGTCTACAGAGTAAGTTCCAGGATAGCCAGGGCTATTATACAGAGAAACCTTGTCTCTTGCAAACACACACACACACACACACAGAGAGAGAGAGAGAGAGAGAGAGAGAGAGAGAGAGAGAGAGAGAGAATCTATAATTTCTCCTACCTTAATCTGATGATATATGGCCAGAATTCTTTCACAGAATCATTTGGTGCTTTAATATTTCTACCTGCTCCAGACATGTTCCAATGACAGATAAAAGTAAGAACATAACAAACAAAATCTGAAAAGATCTGATGCTAAACTTAAAAGCAAGGTAAAAGTCCTGGGACTAGAAACACAGAGATGTGTGAGGTACAGAAGCTACAGCTGTTGGAGGCTACAGGTCTTCAAGTCTACAAGGGCAGACAGAATCAAGTTATTTCTATAGTCAAAAGAACGAAAATCTTGCATATAAATCCAAAGCTCAGCTCATGAATGAAACAAGAGATGCATTTGAAATTAGACAATAGCGGAAAATGGGAAGAAAAAAAAAAAAACAACTTCAGTCATGTGCTGCCCACTGTCTGGAATGCAGCTTTCAGCAAGCTGTGAAAACAGTGAGGTGGTAAAAGTCTCAGCCTTGGAACCAGGAAACAATTCAGGCTATTCTGGATCAGTGAAGCTGAGAATTTTATTAAAAGATTTCCTTCTGGAGTTGGGAGAAGTCTGGTAGGAGAAACTCAAAAGTGTTAGAGAAACATACAAATCCTTCGTGCAAAATAAGTCTACAAGCTCAAGTCCCCAGATATGTGAATGAATCTGAACTAAAATCAGTTAAGTCAAGGAAACCAATCATTAGAATGATTGTCTATAAAGCTGTTATTTTACATTTGAGTGAAGCTTTTGGATAAGTTAGTAAGGGCATTGTAGAAGGTAGAATGACGGCAGGCTTGCTCACCTCCTTTCTTCATGAAAATTGAATGACGAGAAAGAGCAGACACGTGGAACCTGCACTCACAGTATCTCAAGAGCCAAGGAAGGGCAGACGCTGATCTATTCGGGCACGGAATATAGACACTGGGGTCAAGCAGAGCTAGGGAAGTAGTGTGCTATTAGTGAGAGATCCCATTTTCATATCCAATCTAATAATCTGTGCCTTTTTATTGGGGTGTTCAGGCCATTGATATTGGGAGATATTAATGACTGATAATTCCTGTTATTATTGGTGTTGGTGTGTGTGTGTGTGTGTGTGTGTGTGTATGTATGTGAGTATTTCCCTTCTTCTAGTTTTCCTGGTGTGAGATTATTTATTTCCCATGTTTTCCTGGGTGTAGTAATCTGCTTAGCTTGAATTTTTCATTCTAACATCTCCTGTAGGGTTGGATTTTAGATAGATATTTTTTAAATTTGACTTTATCATATTTAGTGGGCATAGTAATCTGGGCTGGTATCACTTATGTCTTAGAGTCTTTAGCACACCTGTCCATGCCATTGCGGCTTTTAGGGTCTCCATTGAGAAATCAGGTGTAATTCTACTAGGTCTGCCAGTGTATGTTATTTGGTCTTTTTTCCCCTGCAGCTTTTAATATTCCTTTTTTTTCTCTGTGTGCTTAATGTTTTGAATATTATATGATGAGGGACTTTCTTTTCTGATCCACTTCATTTGGTGTTCTGTGTGCTTCTTGTACCTTTATAGGTATCTCTTTCTTTAGGTTAGGAAAAGTTTCTTCTATGATATTGTTCAAAATATTTTCTAGGCCTTTGAGCTGGGATTCTTCTCCTTCCTCTATTATTATTATTAGGAGGTTTGGTCTTTTCATAGTGCCCCAGATTTCCTGGATGTTTTGTGTAAAGAATTTTGTAGATCTGACATTTTCTTTGACTGATGTATCTATTTCTTATATTATATCTTCAATGCCTGAGAGTCTTCCATCTCTTGTATTCTCTTGGTAAAGCTTGCCTCTGTAGTTTCTGTTTGCATTCCTAAGTTTTCATTTCCAGAATTACATCAGTTCGTGTTTTCTTTTTTGCTTCTATTTCTATTTTCAGATTGTGAACAATTTTAGTTGCTTCCTTCAACTATTTTTTTTTCTTGGCTTTTTTTTCTTTCAAGACAGGATTTCTCTGTGTAGCTTTGTGCCATTCTTGGAACTCACTCTGTAGCCCAGGCTGGCCTTGTACTCACAGAGATCCACCTGCCTCTGCCTCCTGAGTGCTGGGATTAAAGGCGTGGACCACCACCGCCTGGCTTTTTTCTTGGCTTTCTTAAAGGGATTTATTCATTTCCTCTGATAGTTTGTGTTTTCCTGGCTTTTTTTGAGGGATTTTTTTTATTTCCTCCAATTGTTTGTGATTTTCTGAAATTTTTAGGGGATTTATTAATTTCCTCTTTAATGACTCTTATCATCTTCATATAGTTGATTTTAAGGTCCTTTTCTAATGTTTCAACAATGTTGGAATATTAAAGGTAATATGGTAGGATAGCTGGGCTTTGATGGAGTCGTATTTCCCTGGCTATTATTGATTGTGTTCTTATGCTGGCATCTGTACTTCTGGGTTTGTGGTGATTATAGGTCGAGGTTCTGACTTCTGGATTTGTCTTTGTTGGGTGAGTGTTTTCTTCCTTGGTTCCTACTTTTTCTCTGGATTTTCAGAGAGTGTGTTGACTGTGTGTTGCCTGCTTTACTGGCCTGCTTGGTTGGTGTGTTCACTGGAATTCTTGCTGGTTTTGGAGGCTGGATGAAGGGGAGGCCAGGGGAAGATGGTTTGTTGCAGCTCTAGGGGCAACCCTGAGAATTGGATCTGGGGTAAGAGAGAGAATGGAGACTGTCAGAGAGGCAGCATACCTGGTCTTCTTGCAGGGTTGGCCTGTGGTTGAGCAGGGGTTATCCACCTCAGCTGGTGACTGGGACACAGTGACAAGGTAGGAAGGGAGGGCCAGGAGGGTGGTTTGTGGGATCCACAGGAGGCAGGAAGAAGGAGAGGGAAAGCTGCAGCTGCTTTTCTGTTGCAGCACTAGGTAAGACCCTGAGAATTGGCTCTAAAATTCCTATGGTTGAGTAGGTCAGTCATTGTGATTCTTTATGTGGGTTTAAGTATTTCTTAAGTTATTTAAGCACAAAATCCTGTTACCTTAAATATCTAAAGGTCATTCCATGGCAAACATGTTGTGAATCATTACTGTCCTGCAGTAATAAGTATGGTATGTTTTGATCCTAGAACAGTTTTGAATTTTTATGTGTTGAGGACAAGGGGAGAATTGGAATTTGAAATATTAAAAATTTTATAAACACCTCACTGGAGAGCTTCAAGAATCTGTACAGAAATCTGTGATTGCAAATTTGAATTCAAGAATATTCATGTAATTCATTGCTTGTCTTTATGAAGTTCAGAAACTGCCTTCCCCTTTCAAATATAAAATGTCTAGAATTTATAAAATCTCCATTAAAATCATGGAAACATTCTGAAGATAGCATTAGAAGATTAGGTAAATAATTAGCCTTCCTACATTCCAATGCCAAGCATATTAGGAAAGAAATCAGGGAAATGATCTCATTCACAGTAGCCTGAAGAACATTTTTTTGGAAAAATCCTGACAAATGAAAGACCTATACTATAAAAATTTTGAACTATGAAGAAAGCAATGGGAGAAGATGCCAGAAAATGGAGAAAACTCCCATGCTAATGTATTGATAGGATTAATATTGTGAAAATGGTAATCCTACCAAAATCAATCTATAAATTCAATGCAATCTTCATCAAAACCCCAACATTTTTCACAGAAAATGAAAATGCAATCTTAAATTTCATGTGAAAATATAGAAGACCCTGGATAGTCAGAGCAATACTAAATAAGAAAAACACTGCTGGAGATATCATCATTCCTGACATTTAAACTGTATTACATAACTGTGGTGTTAAAAATAGTATGTACTGGCATGAAAACAGATATATTGATCAGCAGAACTGAATAGAGGGCCCAGATTTTAGCCAACAACCGCCTGATTTTTGACAATAAGCCAAAAAAAGAAACATTCAAAAAAGATAGTATCTTCAATAAATGGTCCTGGTCCAACTAAATAACTACATATAAAAGAATGAAATTAGATCCTTATTTCTCATCTTATACAAACTCAGGTGGACCAATGACCTCAACATAAGATCTGATGTAATGAATCAGCTAGAGAGAAAAGTAGAAACTGCCTTCAACTTTCAGACATAGGAAAAGATTTTCTGAAAAAGACACCTGATTTCTGAAAAAGCATTTTTTTAGATTAAAAAAAAATGACAAATTGGACCTCATGAAACTGAAATCCTTCTGACCAGCAAAGGACACCATCAACTGAATGAAGAGGCAGCCTACAGAATGGGAAAAAAATATTTGCCAGATGCATATCTGAAACAGGATTGTTTTAGAATGTACAAAGAACTAAAGACACCAGCAAATCAAGAAACCCACTTAAAATGGGCTGTGGGACTGAACAGGTAGTTCTCAAAAGAAGAAATGCAGATGACAAAAAGATATTTCATGTTCAACAGTCTTAGCCATTAGTGAAATGCAAATTAAAACTACTTTGAGATTTTATTTCACCTCTATCAAAATAGCCTAGATCAAGAAAACAAACAACAATAATGCCGGTGCTGATATGGGGAAAAGGGAAACTCATTTTCACTGTTGGTAGGAATACAAGCTGCTACAGCCACTGTTGAAATCATTGAGGAATTCCTCAGAAAGCTGGAAATAGGACACCATTTGACCCAGTTAGATCAGTTCTGGGTATATAACCAAAGGAGTCTATATCCTACTATGAAGATACTTGTTCACCCATGTTTATTGCTGCTTTATTCACAGTAACTCATGAGTGCATAGCAACATGAATATAATGGGGGTAAACAACCACTTTCTGATTGAATTGAAAATCAAGTCCACAAGAAACAGTTACTGCATGGTGCTGTTGAGTGAGCCAAAAACCTGTGGACTAGATAGATAGTCCTAGGTCCTAGAGAGAGCCTACTACTATTATTCTGCCAAACTGACATAACACCAAACTGCCTTCTAAATACTTACTATTTTATTTTTGAGATTATAATATAATTACAACATTTCCACTCGCCTTTCTTCCCTCCAAAGCCTACTGTATAACCTTCCTTGCTCATTTTCAAATTCATGGCCTCTTCTTTCATTGGTTGTTGTTACATGAACATATGTACATATATTTTCTTAAATGCAGTCTGCTCAGTCTGTATATTACTTGTATGTATGTTTCCAAGGCTGGCCATATGGTATTTGATAACAATAGGTGTATTCTTCTCTGAGGAAGACTACTTACCCTGATTATAGCATTCCTTTGCTCCCTGTAATTCTCATGTAGGTTGAGGTCTCCTGGGCTTTCTCACATCTATGTTAGCATGTTTATTGGTGCCATTCTTGTTTAGTTCATGTTTAAGAGACTATGTTGGTCAGACTTTGTGGGTGCAGCTTGTGGCATTACTAGGAGAGGTAACCTCACAGCAAACTCCCTACTTATTTTTTTATACCCACAGATTAATAGATACAGTTTCCAATCCTCATCAGAGAAAATTTTTTCAGTATGTGGTGATTAATATAAAGACTTATAACTGGTCAAAGTAGAGAAAATATCAGACTATGGAGTGCAAAGCCCTAAAAGGGAAATAATAATCATGCTTTCACATACATAGTCTAGCAAGACTCAAGAATTATTGTGGAAGAATAGACAGAAAAATTTTTAGAGCCAAAGATTGGGGAGGACTGTTACAAATATGATTTTCTGGACATGATATGGCTATTGCACACAAAACATCTCAGTAGCTATGATTATACACATTAGATCTGCACAAAATTAAGCTAGCCAAAATTCAAGCAATGATGACGTAGGGCCTCATAAAGTTCCACCTTTAGCTGAGATGCTATTGGCAGCAGATGGCTACTGGAGGGCAGAGAGTATGGACCCTTGTTACTTTGTCCATATTCCAGTGATCGACCCTTGTTCCCAAGCACGTACTAACAGCATAAAGTCAACTCAGTAGGTTTAAAAAAAAAAGAGTACATGAGGTTTGGAGGGAAGAATGGTGATGTGAGTTTTAGAAGAGTTGGAGGGGAAGGAATATGGGGGTAGATTTGGTTAAAACACATTGTATGCATATATAAAATTCTCAAACAATGAAAAATTTAATGATTCCATTACTACCCCTGCCCTGGGGGACCAGCCTCCAACAGTGCAGGGATCAAAGGGAACCCATGGAGTCAGCACATACTGTAACTTTTTTTTATCTAAGGGGCTTAAGGGAAAATCACTCATACACTCTCTTGATGGTTTCCATCAGAACTTTTCTTTATTCTTCTTTTGCATTTCTATCATTTCTTTTCCTGATGATTTCCTTCTCTCATTCTTGATGTTTTCCTTCTAGCTCTATCTTTGTCCTTGATATTTTCCTTCTAATTCTTATTAACTCATCTAACTCTTTCATTCTTGATGTTTTCCTTCAAACTCATTTTTAACTCTCTCATTCTTGATGTTGTCCTTTTAACTGTATCTTTATTCTTGATATTTTCCTTCTAATTCCTTCTAACTCTCTCAATCTTGATGTTTTCCTTCTAACTTACTTTAACTCTCTCTTTATTATTTTCCTTACAGCTTATATACCCCAGCAAAACCTTTCAGGAAATATAAAAATTACAAAATGTTGTTACATTCTGTTTTTCAAGTGAATGATCACAATGAATCCAAGTAAGAAACAGCATGTTATCCATATCCCTTACATGATTAAACAATTTACATATTGTAAGTGAAAAACAAGTTGTCCCAAGAACCCACATACATTCACACCTAAGCAACTTGTTACAGGTTAACAATGTGTAAGGAGGCAAGTTATTTTTCTCAGTCAGGTCTTTTACTAACAGGCTGCATTTTTCAGTTACAAAGAAAGGACCAATCACTTTATTACTTATCTTGAAAGGTAATGTTATAAGGAATCTTAAAATAATCACAAATCTAAACTTTTATATATGAAAAACAATCAGTCAGCTCTACTTTAAATGTCTAGGGTGCATACCCACTCATCAATAGCGTCTTATATTAGAAGACTGGGGGCAGAGATGGGTATAAGGAATTAATCATCACCTTTGATCATCAACCAATCCTAGCAAGGCATGTCAGCTAATGATAATTGGACTGCTTTGTTCTTGTTCCCTGACCTTAACAAGTTCCTCATTCAATTATGTGCCTTTCTAAAACTTTAGATTGTCTTCTTGGGTTTTTCATATCAAAGCTATTTGACAGAAACATCTTAGTCTAACTTTAAATTATTTTCAAAGCTTTTTTTCAGCAATGATGCACTCTGAAACCTGTGAATGCATCTCCCAACATTAAGGTTAAAAGAATTTAAACTAGCTAGGCTACTGGGACTCAATTTTTTTTAATTATTAACCTAAGCCACAGTCTATATGGCTCCTCAATAGAAACACATCTGTTCTAATTGTGTGACACTTCCTTGTTTTATTTTTTTAATCATCAAAACTCTATTTAAACTAACATCATTATTATCAACTAGACAGTACAGCTTAGGAAGAAATCATCTTCAAAATAATCCATAGGTTAAAAATGCCCAGTAGAATAGGATATTTCCATGAGCTAAACACACTACATTATACAAAGGCAGTGGGGATCTCCCCACACCCATTTACACTATACCAATTACCAGAGAAAGATGGCAGTAGCAAACATGTAAAGGCACACCAGAAGCAGAAGACATTCTGGAGTGTATGGTCTTAGGGCCTTGCCTAGCCAAAATTCACACATCAGTGATTTGCCTCCTGGTGGGTTGACACTTGAACTTGACACTTGCCACCTGCTACTCCTCTGACATGGCCACCAGCACATTACAGCACTTTTACAAATTTTCTTTCGATCTAAACATTTAAGGGATGTCTCTGACTTCTCAATTACCAATAATTTCATGTTCATTGTGGGATGTGTGTGTGTGTGTGTGTGTGTGTGTGTGTGTGTGTGTGTATGTACACATAGCATTAACGTCATAGTATGTGTATCGGGGACAACATTCATTTGTCAGTTTTCTCCTTCAACCATTGGATCTATCCAGTCATTGAACTCAGATAGTCACGTGTACTGGCTGATTTTGTGTGTCAACTTGACACAAGCTAGAGTCATTGAGGAAGGAGCCTCAGCTGAGGAAATAACTCCATGAGATCCAGCTGTAAGGCATTTTCTCAATTAGTTATCCATAGAGGAGGGCCCAGCCCATGGTGGGTGAGCTTGTGACCCTGGGTTCTATAAGAAAGCAGGCTAAGGAAACCATATGAAGCAAGCCAATAAGCAGCACTACTCCATGTCCTCTGCATCAGCTCCTGCCTCCAGGATCCTGCCCTGTTTGAGTTCTTGTCCTGACTTTCTTCAGTAATGAATAGCAATGTGGAAGTGTAAACCTAATAAACCCTTTCCTCCCAACTTGCCATTTGGTCATGGTGTTTCCTTGCAGTAACAGAAACTCTAAGACATCAGACAAGAACTTTTACCTGCTGAGCAACATCACCAGCCTGATACTTGAAACTTAGCATCATTTTCTGTGACCTGTTCATTTTGAATGTTTTCTGCCTTTTTGATCTTCCTCTGCCTGCATTTTTGTCTGCAGCTTCATGGCAGGGTGTATACAGCCTTGCTATAATGCCAGCCACCCACATGTCCTCAAGACATTGAGTCACGGTCATTAGACTAATGAGCATATGTGCTATGGTGTTGAGTGCTATATAGATAATCAATTGAAACTCATCTTCTTGTTATTTTTCTAGCCAAGACATTAAGTGCCTTAAGTTAAGGAAGAATAGGCACAGTTTGTTCCTCCTGAGTTATTACAGAGCCAGCAGCTCTTCCTTTGCAGGAATACACTGCAGAGGAGTATGGACCAACCCAGCTATTGGGTTAAGTGGCAGATTCTCTGTCATTTTAAAATATCATGCTTGTGCTTCCTGTTTGAGACTTCTGGAAGTAACAGGTTTCACTTAAATTCCATCCAGAATTTTTAGAGTCTTTAATTGTTTCATCAATATCTTGACTAAGTTTGTCAATAGCAGGTGGCACTTTTATTCTTCTTCAATTCCAAACACTGTTTCCTCATATTTTGGTTATAGGACACTGTGTGCATCCTGTCTCCAATGGAACATTGCAGGATTTGTAGTGACAAACTTTTATGCTTTGCTTTATTTTTTTGGAGTCTTTTTCCCCTACCATTTACCTCTCCCTGTCTGTGAGCTCTTCAGTGACTATTATTGGACTCATCCAGAAACACAGGGGCATAGCTTGCACACACGAATGAGATGCCTTTGCTACTGTACTGCATTTTGCAACCTCTTGAAAACAAGGGACATCTCAGTACTTTCTTCCCAAAGAAAAGAATTTCAAAAACAAAACCCCAAAATAACAAAACAATGGAAAACAAACATAAAAAAATCCCCAAATCAAAACTTTTAATTCCCAGCTTACTTTTCCCCTTTGAGACTCATTTCTTTCATGCTCCTTATAAAACTGCCTTTCTCCCCTCTCCTTAAAGCTTCACTTGAGGCCAAAATGACAAGGATAAGTTTAGATTGTATTCTATAGGACTCAAACCTGCAAAAGAACATGACGCAAAGTTCAGGGGCTCTACCGCCTAGAAGAACTACTTACGCTTTCCAGTTAGCTGCTCCACTCAGGGGTTTCTCTTTGCTTCTTCTGTGGGTGGAAACTCTTTTGCCCAAACAATCATAGGCACTTCTCTCATCTGCGAATGGAGAGTCCAACTCACTTTCCAGCACTTAGCCTTTATAAATAATAAATCTATGACCCCAAGCTTCCATATCAACCCAGACAGATCCTTCCCCACAACCTCTGGAATACATTTGAATTGACATTAAAATTTTAAGAGGATTAAAATATTGGTTAGGTGGGAACTACCAGCAGAAATGTAGATTTTCTAGATTCTTTATTCAGAAAAATTTAATAACATTTTCATCATGGGCTTTTTTAATCCCTGAAGAATTTTTAAGGTAGAAACGAACAGTAACACATTGAGGTCTAACTATCTCATCAGATAATTATTGATTTTATTTTGAAAGCAAACCTTTTCATGCAATTGAGATTTGGGTTAGATAAAAAAAAATTATTATTTACTTGATATAGTTTTAATTTAGTCCGATAAAATATTCTCGTTAATTAACATATTTTGTTTTCTAGATTATCCTTTACAAATGTTTATCTATGTTTATTCTTTGACAATTTAATGCACATATATAATTCATGAGGGTCATTTAAGTGCCCTCATTAAGCGCTCTCTTCTGCCTCCCATTGCTCCTGAATCCTGTTGTCTTCCTAACTAGTTCTAATCCCGCACTCCAGTCTTTTCGTTTATTTCAGTTTGTTTTGTTTGCAACCAACTGCGTTTAATTAGGCTTGCTTATATGAGCATGGTGGATGGGTACTTCGTGGAGCATGGGCAATTTACCGGTGACCTTACCACCAAAGAAAATTATTCTGCCTCCCCCAGCAACCTTTACCTACCAGTAGCTTGCCCTGGAGGAGTGAGGTCTGTTAATACTCACTGCCATTAATGATGGGCTGTTGGCGAAACCATTTTGTGCAAGTTTTGTCAGATTACTCTGAAATGTGAAGAATGGCACGAAAAGTACAGATTTTCTGTTTATCAGTCTTAAAAACATATTCACCCGGATGCAATAAGCTCTCTTATATTGTGGATATGCTTATCTCAGTCTGCATGAGTCCAGACCTGACTCACTACATCTGTGAAGAGTTACCTGGCTTCTGTGTGCAGTGTTTGCCTAACTAATGGAAAAGAAGTAGATATATTTTTTCCTTTGTCCTTCACCTTTTACGTTAAAAATTAGAATAAGAATGTGTGATGCTATATTTCAAACTATTTAACTTCTTTTAAAATTTTATTTCATCCTAGAAACCTTACTACTTAACAGGAAATACTAGTCCTAAGTATTCAAATACTGAGAGGCAGGAAATTTGGAAAAAGTATACTTTTTAAAAGCCCTACCCCTCTCCAAGTAGGTATACCTAGAATTGTTCAAACAACAAAAATGTTGTCTCTAAAAAAAAAAAAAAACAGAATGAAAGAAGACTTTCAGACTGACAGCTTCAGGTTACAACCAGTTTAGTACAAGTCAGATACACTCAGCAGATCCAGAAGCCCTGGGTACAACTTGGAGGTGAGAAACTGAAGCCCACCAAGCAGTTTCTATTTAGGATATGGTTGTGTTTTGGTGGAAGATACTCGAAATGAATGACTTGTTCCTAAAACTAGGCCCAATCGCTTCCTCTTGGTGGAGAAATAACTGAAAGTGTCAGGAAATCTCTCATTTAAAATACTTGATTCGCTTTGAATTGATTAGTTCAAAGACATTCAAAACATTGGCTTTGTCTGAATATATGGCATTAGGATTTTCATTTCCACTGGAATTCTGAAATGAATTGAGCCTCTGCTTCACTCCCTGAGGAAATAGAACAGATATTCTGATAATTCCACCTTCTGAAAATTTCCATTAACATGCAAACACTAGATATTGCTGTAGGTAAAAACATTTTAGTCAAACTACTGAACAAAATTAGGATTGGGATAAGAAATCATGGCCCTACTGAAATGTTTCCTCTGTTATTTTTATGTGACTTCTGCAAAATGTCATTTTTCACAATATCTACAGTTTTTAATCTGTTGTCTTCTAACATTAGAAGATCAAAAATAAAGACAAGGAATACCTACTCCCTGTAAATGCAGAGGATATTCCCCTCAGTGTATCTTTCTTTGCATTGTCAGAAGTTTCTGTACAGTCGTCTCAAGCACAGCTGTTATTTTCATGATGGAACTGCTGAGCATGGAGCTGGCTTGCCTCTGTAGTTCTGCTGCTCAGACTGCTCTCACTCCTTTATAGTCCCTTGTTTGCTCAGACCTAACTTTTATGAGAATTGACCTTTTTTATTACTTGTGTTACTTAATAAAAACGCTGCAGTGGCTTTGCTGTGTACGACTGAGGGATATGTTGCCTTCTAAGAGAGTTTTAATGGCACATATATATGGACAAGGCCTGCTTGAGAGCAAGGATCATGACATTTATTTTGTTTTATTTCCATAGAGCACCTAGTGTAATGAAGAGACACATAGCAAGAGACTAACAAATCTTTAGTGAATTGGAATGAGCATTTCAAGCGGTGTTCCTGATATGAGCTGACAATAGATTTTCTTGGACACAACCATCAGCCTCCAGGCAGATTTTCAGGGCACAGAGCAATGGTGGAGTTATTTTAATGGTTTCAGACAAACAATGGCACAGCATAGTTCAGTCAATTATAGAGGGCCAGCAATGGAGCCACTCATATTTCCTCATTTAAACAGACGTCAACCAGCATTGTGTCCCAAACAAAATGAGAAACAAGATGCGAGCTGTGTCTCCAGGGAGCATAGTGTCCAATGCCCTGAGTTAGCTACAAAGACATTTTATACATAAATCTTATAGGAACAATATTTTGATATAGTTGAATATATCTTTATTTAAAATTTTAGAGGCAAATCTTAAACATTAATTTGATGTCATTACCTCACTTAGGAAGTATTATTTTTTATAGATTTTTTATATTTTTATAGATTTTCCTCAAAATACTTATTTGGCCAGTTTATTATTCACTTGAACAATATTTCATTTCCCTACACTAATATGTATGAGTATAATCCACAGGTTAGTAGATGATCTAAGTATTTGTTCTCACTCAATATTAATCTTTCTAGAGAGTAGGTAGTCCTATCTAATGTAACATTGGTTTTCTTTGCACCTTGTCTCAGTTAACATTATTTTGAAATAATACAAACACCATCACATTGGAAATTAACAATGCTATAGACGGAATGTTTGTGTCATGTCCCAATCCTAACATCAAAATGATGATATTGTGGGGAAGAGCTTTGGAAGACAGAACTACCATGAGGGCAGTCTCTATGAATGGGACTGGCAGTGTCTTTATAACAGATCCATGAGAAATTTCAGGTTATCTACCATGCCAGTGCACATTGAGGAGACAGCCCTCTGTGAACCATAAAGTCAGCATTTCGCTGGAGCCCAAATCTGTTAATGCCTTGATCTAGGACTTCTCACTGAGACTCTGGAACCACTGGAAAGTTTTGGTTGTTTCTAGGACACCCAAGTTAAAGTATTCCACAAAAGTAGCCAAAGTGACTAATTCAAAAATACAGATACAGAGAGAGAGAGAGAGAGAGAGAGAGAGAGAGAGAGAGAGAGATGAGGGAAGAGATTTGTCATAAGATTCTGTATGTAACAGAATTCCTATCTATGTGCAGGGATAGTGCATCCCTCCTGAACTATAGACCTCATTTGAGAGGCAAAGAATAATGAGCTCTTTGTTGTTGTTAAATCATCACTGTCATCCATCTCCCAAATCATCAATGGAATATAGGAATTAAATAATGTTTGACTAGATGAGTTTGTAGTGTCTCCCAAGCGAGATGACCTTTCCTATAGGTATTATAGAGCCTTGAACAGACTTCTTTTCAGTGAATCTCAGAGTAAGTAAGAGAAGGTTGCTATTTGTATGGATTTATTTACCTAACTAGTCCAAGGGATTTCCAATTATTTTGCTTACTTGCTTACTTAAAAGATGGGAGCAGTGAACAAAGGACTTCCAGAAGTCAGTCTTTCCTATTAATTTCAAGTCAACATGGCAAATTTCCATCTTCTTCTTGCTTGACGTGCTTTAGAGAAAATGTTCATCAGTGTTATTTCCAAACTTCTCTGGGTGCTTTTCTATGTGAGAAGGTAATTATTGCAGGGTGAATGATTCTAGAACCCCAGCAGTGGGAGGAGGCATAAGTCTATAGGAAGCCACACTTGGGAATGCATGTAGCAAATATACCTTCTACTGCCCACTTTAGGAGGTGTTGCATTTTCTCTTAGTGTTTCATGTCACCGTGACTGTGGGTGAGAGATTTGGGCAATTCTAGGTTGTTCGTATTCTTCATGCAAAAGACATATATCAGACTATTGTGATGAAGTTTTCTACCCTTAACTGTGTGAATAATTCATTCCTTGGGTAGAGATGATGAATGCCTAAATTTGATTCTAGGTCCAGGCTATGTTTTTTAAAACAACCTAGGAATTATCCCACTTAGTGATAATATATCTGTGTCTACTGTGACATGACTCCTTCACTAATAGGGAAAATTGTAATGTGTTTTATTATTTTAATACTCCAGAATTTCTTTCATAGCACATTTTTCTCTATGTCTCACTGATCATCATATCCCATCTCTTTGCTCTTATTCATCTGACTGACACCAAGTTTCTCTGCCTTTGAAACCTGTAGTCTCCTGTGACCGACAGGCTGAGGATACACAGAAAATATCTTTGTCAATGAAAATAACTTAAAAGTAATGAGAGGAAGAACCCCCCCAGTAGGGTTAATCTGGAGTATATAGAAACAACAAAAAGAAAAACTCAGTTCATATAACTGATGGAATCTGATATGAAGGAGAGGAGTGAAGCAGGTTCCTGTCTTTCAGATGATAAAGTAAGAAAACCCATAGTGGCTTACTGTACAGTTGGGTCTTAAAATATATTTTATTTAGTCTTTGGAAATTCCATATACGTATACAATGTACTTTGATCATATCCACCCCCACTCTCCACTTCCAACTCTTCCCAGAAACCATCCCACAACTTTCTCCCAACCTTATGTCCTCTTTTCTTAACCCACTCAGTCCATTTAATGCTGTCAGTACATATATGCAGGTTGGACCATTCCCCGAAACGTGGGTGACCTATCACTGCTCACATCCTTGAAGAAAACTGAGTGCCCTCATCCAGTTGCCATTAGCTGCCAAGCTCCTCAACTAGAGGTGGGACTTTGCAAGTCTCTTTCCCATGCACACTGAATTTTATAACTTGCTCTTCACAGTTCTTATACATGTAGCCACAGTAATTAGAATCAACATGGTGGCATGGCTTAGGATGTTTCCCAACTTTCCAGAAGTTAAAGTCTCCTTACTTACTCCTGTCTTTAAAGGTCAAGCTTTAAGAATGGCAAATGGGCTCAGTTGTGTGAAAGCGTTCACTGCTAAGCCTGAGGACATGAACTGACCCACATGGTAGAAGGAGAAAAACAGGTTGTACTTACTCTCCCCTGTTAGGATCACTGTGGCACCTCACTCCATACATGTACAAAATAAATGTAACGCAAAAGACAATTTAAATAAAATTAGGTATGAGAGAGGATTATCTAAAAATCACCATTAACTGTATTTTGTTACTTTAAAGGTAACATATTAGGTATTTAAGAAGTGAAAAATTATTATATCCATGATTACATATGTGTCTTCTAATGTTGTTAGAAACCAGAGACATTGAGCTAGCTTAAATCACTTTAAGAATTCACAGCTAATCTCTGAAAACAAAGCACACTGCAGTAACTGTGATCTGATGGAACAAAATGTGGTGACCGTGACCATGTTTCCTCATCCTAATAATGGAACAGTTAGTCATGAAATTTATGCAAGATGGTTTCAGCATACACCAAAGGTTATTTTAATAAAAAAAGGATTTTTTGTTATTGATGAGGAAGAGATGCTTAGTACCAATTTTTAAGAGGATTAAGAAAAGTTTGGTTCTGAAAATTGGATTTCATTTTAATAAAAGCGGATTAAAATAGCACTGCTAGAAGAAATATAAAACCACGTGGAGTGACAGCAAAATTGAGGGGAAATCAGGCAGTGATCGCTACACAGACTGTCAGCCACAGCTTTGGACACCACAATAATGAGAATTCCTAAAGAAACACTCTCAGTGATCTGTGTTCTTCAGAAAATACTTAAAATGGAGATTTAAAATATTGGCAAATTCCCATGTACTTCAGAATGAGAGAGAAGTGCAACAATTGTTAATCATAAAGCAACATGGTTTGTAAAAGCACTTTAAATTGTGTTATTAATATGCTGTCATTCGTGATTAAGGAATTTGTGGAGAAGACTTGAAAATGGGAAGTTGATATATATATATAATCTATATATCTATCTGTATCTATCTCTCTCTCTCTCTCTCTCTCTATATATATATATATATATATATATATATATATGTGAGGAGAATAGTTGTTTCTCATGAGTTTTTCACTTAATTTTTTTTTAACTTTATTACTCACCCTCAGAGGAATTCTTTCTAAATTCCTTTATCATTAGAAACATAGAACTGTGTTCTATAACACACTTGTAAATGGTAACATTTATGAGCATCAGGTAAAAGTTACAGGACTCTCTTTATGAAATAGACTGATTTAATATTACATAAGAAATAGCATATGGAACTATATATATATATGTATATATATATATGGATCTCATAGTATATGAAACTCTCTCTATATATGTATGTATATGTATATATATATACACGTATATGTAAGGTTATGTGTATGTGCATGTATATGTATGTACTTCATTCTACTGGAGACTCATTTCACAATATCTTGAAAGAAAACTATCTAGTGGAATTTCATCTTTGTAAAACCTGTTCTTTTTTCAAAAAAATATTAATGTTAAAAAAATAAAAGACAAATATAAATTCTGGAGTGATCATAAAGTAATGTATCTTTTATGTCTTTCATTTAGTTGTTCACTGTGGTACCCTTTGTAAGAAGGCATAAATAGAAAGTAACATGTATATGCATACACACACACACACACACACACATACACACATATAGTCTATGAATACTTCTAGAAGATTGTCAGCCTAAGGAAGAGTGTGTAGATAATCCCAATAGATAAACCTGTTGTTTAGAAGCAAGGTAGATACCTGGACTCATGAAACGTTCCTGAAATGGGAGGAATCTTGTCTGATTGACAGCCTGTGGTCAGCACTGACTCTGGGTTGTTAGTGTTAGAGCTAAATTTAACTGGACAAACCATTTGGTGCCTAGAGAATTAGAGGGAAAGCCTCATACATAGACATGCTAGAGATAGAAACTGGTACCATTACTGGTTTCAGGGTGCAATTACTGGGTGAGTGGGAGATAGGAAAAGGGAGTAGAGGAGGAAACACCTACTGGGTACTATAGATAGATATAGATATAGCTGTAGCTGTAGATAGATATAGATATAGATATATAGTACAGTTATCTTCTGGACTACAGGGTTTCTGGCAGACTGGTTGCAAACAAACATGCACTAAGTATGGATTATCCTCAAGTGGGAAAAAACAACAGCCCCTGCTATTCACATTTCATCATGGCCAGTACCGTCTGCATCAAGTACATTTTTGCTTGCTACTAGTTTGGGTTTAATTGTGCTTTATCTATGAAACTCTTATTTAGTGACTACTGTGTGTGAATTCTAAGTTCATTTTATGTAAGAGCTTTTGCAAACTTCTGAATTTCATGTTCAAACTTTGGAAATTGAAATGTTAGAAATGTTTAGCCTGCCTTGAATCAGGTGGGGTATACTGTGAGATTCTATGAAGATAGACTATTTCATAATGGAGAATTGAGACAATAATAAGCCAGATATTGTCAGAGATCATTTAGAAATACTTTCTCATTTCCTCAATAATTTCTGCTAGGCTACTTATAATAAACTGAATGGCTTCAAGTATTTGTTCCCATTAATAACTCTGACTCACCAAGTGATCTTTTGTTTCTCACTTCATTGTTCTTCTGATTTTCTTAATATTAAAGTTAGTTATATTCATTGTAAAATTGCTAACATTTATGAACATCTGCTAGACCCCAAGAGTTATATTTCAAAAGCATCAGAATCAGATATTTAATATATTCAGTTCATGCAAGACATTTTTCAGAATTTTTTTCTCGTTTGCATTTGGAAAATTGGTGAGAGGAGAAAATCAGCCATGCTGAACATCCTTCAGCGCTGATCAGCTAGTTTGTGGTTCATGTCTCAGTTTAAACCCAAGTCAACTTCATCTGCCAAGTTAAATGTGTCTCTATGAAAGAAACATCTCAGTAGGTTTAGTTGTTTAATTATTATAAACCAATAGCTGAGGAGCCCCCATAGAACTTGACCAGGCCCTCTGGATAAGTGAGACAGTTGATGAGCTTGAACTGTTTGGGAGGCCCCCAGGCAGTGGGACTGGGACCTGTCCTTGGTGCATGAGCTGACTTTTTAGAACCTAATGCCTATGCTGAGACACTTTGCTCAGCCTTGGTGCAGAGAGGAGGGGACTGGACCTGTCTCAACTTAATCTACCAGGTTGGGCTGAATTCCCAGGGGAGACCTTGCCTTGGAGGAGGTGGGAATGGGGAGGTGGATTGGGGGGGGATTAGGAGGTGGGAGGAGGGAGGACAGGGGTATCCGTGGCTGATATGTAAAATTAAATTAATTATAAAAAAGAAAGAAGCATCTCTCTTTTGGCTATTATAGCTTGCACATACTTGTGGTTATTTTCCACTTCAGTATGCTATATTAATCTTAGAGTCACATGGTTGTATCTCTCTGTCAATAAACCTCTTTCCTGAAATCCTCTGTTGTTTTCATTTATCTTCAAACTTCTTGAGTGTATGCACACCTACTAAAATTGAGCAGAGGGGTTGTATTCTATCTTTATCAATTTATTGTCATAGCTAAACCACCTTTACAAAATTAATTTTAGTATGGATTATCTTTTTACAAGATATTCTTCTCTAGAAGAATTCACTATAGCATGCAAATTTTGACCTCCTTCAAAATCAGAGAGAACTTATTCACAGCCCATCTGGCTCAGTTTAATTTTGAGAAAAGTATCAGATACACGGAGAGCTATTTGGTTTTTCTTTTCAATATTACTAGTTCTACCACCTATCAATCACAGAAACTTACTAAAAGGAAATTCCAGGTTTCTGAGAATTGTTTTACAAACAATAATGATTATTGATTGAACTAGCAAACATATTAAATTTATACCCATTACATTTCTTGCTCTTATCTTTATTAGAGTAATGCATTTATCTAATTACTCTTTATAAGAATGACCACTATGTAGTAAATACAAAGCTAGGAAGGACACAGTTTTCCATAGAATTTTTCACTACTTTGTGAACTTCAGTTTGTCATAATTTTACATATTTGCAAATTTTTGTGAGCAGAAGGACCTCTGCTATTTTTTCTTATAAATTATTACAATGGTTAGTGTTGAATGTCACCTGGACAAGATCCTGAAACACCTGGGAAAGGGCCTCTAAGGATGTCTTTGATTATGTCTTGATTATATTATTAAAGTGAGAAGACTCATCTAATATGTGTAGCATCTTTCCTAAGCAGAGAATGCCGGACTCTGTAAGAGTGGTGTGCTGTTTTTTGTTTGTTTGTTTGTTTTGTTGTTGTTTTTTGTCAATTTGACACTACCTATCTGGCAGAGAGTACCTCAATTGAGAAAATGCTTCAATCAGATTGGCCTGTAGACAAGTCTTTGGGACCTTTTCTTGATTAATGATCAATGAGGTAGGGCCCATTCACTGTGCAGTGCCAGCCCTGGGCAGGTGGTCTTGGGCTGAATAAGAAAGGCAGCTGAATGTGAGCTTGAGGAGCAAGCTATTAAGCAGCATTCCTCCATGATCTCTGCTTCAGTTCCTGCCTCCAGGTTTCTGCCTTGAGTTCCTGCCTTGCTTTCCTTCATGATGTCATAAGATGAAATAAATCCTTTCCTCCCCAAGTTGCTTTCTGTCAGAGTTTTATCACAGTGCTAGAAAGCAAACGAGATCAAGTTGAGAAAGGGTTGAGTACCTGTATGCATCATTAATTCATTACTCTCCACTCTGCTTCAAGTTTCTGCTACCCTGACTTCAT
Organism: Peromyscus nudipes; assembly: GCA_902168325.1. Lineage (NCBI taxonomy): Eukaryota > Metazoa > Chordata > Mammalia > Rodentia > Cricetidae > Peromyscus > Peromyscus nudipes. The sequence continues at coordinate 38,924 of CABHPH010133124.1, read as the reverse complement.
TCCCCCACCATAATGGGTTGTAACCTTGAATTGTGAGCCAAATAAATCCGTTCTCCCTTAAGATGATTGTGTTGGGGTATTTTGTTACACTTCTGGAAGAGAAAACAAGACAAATATGTTCCAATTTTAATGCAAATCTTAAAATTGGACCATCCTGTTCTTTCACAGTGAAAAAGCTAATAAATGAGCCATTTTGTGCCATTAAGTCATGTTAACCTATGTGTGCTAATGCACTTCATGTGACAAGATTTATAAAATCTGAGTAAGTCCAATTAGTTTGTTCTTGAATGGCTATTAGGAAGGTAGAAATTTACTACTGACCTCCACATTCAAGTCAGAAAACCACCAGCAGTGACTGTATCTAATTGCCTTGAAAGTGAGTAAAAGCTGCATCACAAAGGATAATTCTTTGAATTTAAGATTGATGTGACAGGCCCTGTGCTATAAATAAAATGAAATGTTTCATTGAGAAGATAGGAGTCTTTGGAGACTAAACAATGGAGACTTTCAGATCCGGTCACGTTGGTGCACACTGTTCAGGGAGGAGTGAACAATAAAAAAAGGGCACAGCCCAACTTAACTATAGTGTCCAGTCTGAGGCCAACATAATAGGCCTAAATGTCTGTATTTTCTCTATTTTTTGGGCTTCTGACCTGATATTCATTTCCCATCTACATTTTTATTAAGGCAATCTAGCCAGTGAGTGATCACTAATTTAATTCAATTTTAATTACAATCAATAATATTCTTTATTATTATTGACCATATTTGTATATTGTAATGTCCTGATTTTTCTTTTTTTCTGCTACCTGTTCTCTTCAATTTAAAGCATTCTGTTCCATACTTAAGATTCAGTAACAGATGTGGGAAAAGAGGATCCCCGACGCACTGTTGGTGAAAAATGCAAACTGCTAAAGCCACTACAGAAGTCCTTTCAGAGTTTTCTTTTCTTTTCCTTTGATAGAAAATTGATTTTTTTCATGAAATATATTCTGATTACTATTTCCTCTCCTCCAATCCCTCAGAAATCCTCTCCATATGCTCTCCCTTCCAGATCTATACCCTTTCTGTCTCTCATTAGAGAGGCATCTAAATAATAGTAAAATAAAATAAGAAATAAACAAACAAACCTAATAGAACAAAACAAACAAAGAGGAGAAAAAGATCCAAAGAAGAAGCATGAGAAACACATACAGACATAGAGACACACACATTCTTAAACACAGGAATCCCATACAAATACAAACTGGAAGTCATAATATATGATATGTATGCAAAGTACCTGTAATGTTAAAAAAAAAAGGTGTCCTGACCAAACATTATGAGACAAAGAACCTACATAGACGCTATTGAGTTTGTTTTGTGTTAACCATCTATTCTTGGGCATGGGGTTTCCCCTAAGAGTGGTTCATATCTCCAGTGAGACTCTGTTGGAGACAGCTTCTGGGTTAGAGATGTGGACTTGTGTTCACTTCCTCTTTCAACACTGGTACCCATCTAATGCTAACCTGAGCAGCCCTTGTGCATACTGCAATAGTCTTTGTGAGTTCATGTGTGTGAGAGTACTGTTGTATTTAGAAGACCTTATTTCCTTGATGTCTTCCATCCCCACTGGCTGTTACAATCTTTCTGCTTTCCCTTACACAGGGTTTTCTGAGCCCTGAAGGGAAGGATTTGATGGAGACATTACATTTAGTACTGAGTGCTCCAAGGTCTCTCATTCTCTGCCCATTGTCTGGATGTGGGTCTCTGTATTTCTTCCCATGTGCTTCAGGAGAAAGCTTCTCTGATCATAGCTGAGTAAGGCACTGATTTATAAGTACAGCAGAATGTCACTAGGGGTCATTTTATGGCTATGTTCCTTTAGCAGAATGGTAGTGTTTGGTTTTACGCTATGTCCCTGGCCTATCTGATCTCAGGTTCTTGGCCATATGAGCAGTGTCCAAGATGGGTTCCATCTCATGGAGTGGGTCTTAAGTCAAATCAGATATTGATTGGTCATTCCTACCAGCTTTGTGCCATTTTTGCACTAGTGCATCTTGCAGGCAAGTCATCATTGTGTATTGAAGAGTTTGTAGCTGGGTTGGTCTTCACCTTTCCCCCTGTGGTAGCATATAGAGCACCTTCCAATATTATGATCTCTAGTCCACAGCGGGGAAGGTTCTAGGTGGGCACTAGCTCGACTTCTCCATGTTCAATGAGTTGTGTAGGTGTCTTCAGCAGTAGGGCTTTACCAAGAGCCTCGGCAGTAGCTTGGGTTGTTGGGGAGTTCCCAAAGATCCCTTTGACCAAAAACTCCATTAGATATAACCCATTCTTGACACTGGAATTTTTATTTGGTGGCAGTAGACATCCATCCAGTTGGGCTTAGTCTCCCCCATTATTTTGTGAGTTCATTTGGATTGCCTTCATATGTGTGTGTGTGTGTGTGTGTGTGTCTATGATGAAATTAGACAGGGGACTGTTGACTTTCACTGATCACTGACCTATGGATATCTGTCTATGAGACCTGAGATCTGAGGACCTGAAAGAATGGGGAGGACTACAATCTAATGCTGTTGACCAACTTACTTCAATTTCAGTGGACTTTAATACATGAATATAAAAAAAGGAAGCAATGATCCAAGGAAGGTTGTTGGAGTTCAGAAAAACATGTAAATAAATTCCAGTAAGCAAATGCTAAATATCAACAGAACAGCTCTTTCCCAGAATTTTCTCAGGACAGATCAATTTAAACACAATTGCCGTACATGTACTATAGATTCTATCTGGGGAAGCATGAAAGCAAGGCAGAGGCCATATCCAGATTCAGGGCACACTGACCAGACTGGGATCTATAGCTACATTCTGACATCCAACAAGAACAAACACGTCTTATAAATTGAATATATGTAAATGTTTAACACAGGAGGCACAAAATCACATCCAAGAAAAATCCAGGGAACAAAATGTACTTTTTACCTGGAGCCTCTCTCACAGTTCATCAAAACATTATTCACCATCCAACATTCTTTTGACTGAATTCCAAAAGGGGACCATGACAGGAGATTAAGAGGTCTTAAGGGTAGAAGAAAAGGAAATGGATATATGTTATGAAGCCAGGAGGAGAATGGAATGTAAAAAGAGCTAAAAGGGCATCAAGTGGATAAAGGGGGAGAGACCAATAAAAAAAAGCATGCATGAGAATACAATAACTTGGGGTTGGGGATTTAGCTCAATGGTAGAGCACTTGCCTAGCAAGCACAAGTCCCTGGGTTTGGTCCTCAGCTCCAGAAAAATAAAATAGAATACAATAACTCATTTTACATGTATTTTTGAGATTATAATATAATTATATAATTTCTCCCCTCCCTTTCCTCACTCCAAACCATACTATGTACCCCCCTTATGCTATCTTTCACATTAATGGCGATTTAAGGAGTTGTTGTTATATATATAACTCTATGTATGTGTATTCCTAAATACATAAATACAACTTGATCAGTCTGTACAATGTTACTTGTATGTATGTTTTCAAGACTGACCATTTGGTATTGGATAACCAATTGGTGTGCTCTTCTCTGGGAAACACTACTTTTTCTGCTTTCTGATTCCTTAGTTGCCTGTAGTTCTTTGTCTAGGGTTGAGGCCTTGTGAGCTTTCCCCCTTGATGTTAGCTTGTTTATTGGTGTTGTCCTTCTCCAGGTCATGTTTCGACAGCCATGTCAGTGAGACTCCATGGATGTAGCTCCTGACGTTTCCAGGAGACAATCTTAAAGAAAACTTTTTGTTCCTCTGTCTTTCAGTCCTTCTATCTCCTCTTCCACAATGATTTGAGCCTTAGACGCAATTGTATTATAGATGTAAGCAAGGATAATCTCTAGCTACACTTCAAATATTTATCCTTATACTCACAAATAAGTGTCGTTCTCACCCCTTATCAAGGAGATACTTCTTTGCAACAGAGACCATTGAAGTAAACCACTTCTGATAAAAAAAAAAGGTCATAGAGTCCAGTCACAACTTATCCATCTACAACTAACTCATTACTTTTCATGCTAATTTAAACATTTTAAAAGGAATTTTTAGAGGATACATTTCAGGCCTAGCCAGATACTGAAGATCTTCCACTGTCTTCTTTCACAAGAGTCTTCTTATCCCAAACATACCCTTTGTGTGTTTATGCCCTGTGGTGTTTGCTGTCCTTGACGTATTTTATTTTTGAAAATGAAGGCTGTTACACACAGTACACAGAGGTGCCATTTACTGCAAAATATCTGTGTGTGTCAAACTACTTGATAAAAATCAAGTTCTCTAAAATTGTAATCCAGTAAAAAGAAAGCCATAATTCTCCATTCAGTAAGTTATACATATTGCTTTTTTGTTTTAGAATAACATGCTTTTATTTTTAACGTCATAATGACACTAAACAAATTCACTGGTATGATTAGTTGTGAATCATGTTACTGCGATCATCTAGTCAAAAAAATGGGTACATGAATTAAGAAAAAAAATAACAGCTATATGTATTTGATAGTTTTACCCACAGGTATATTTATTAGTTTTAATGAATAGGACATAAAGAGAGACTTCTAGAAGAAAATTGGTTTCTTAAGACACAATATTCCTGTTCATAATCTTTTACAATCTATAATATACAGTTTATTTCTAATCATATGTCTAGAATCTAACCATTGACAGGTTCTATGTGAATAGAGATGTCTGTGATTCTAGAACAATTTGAGGAGTTCAGTTAGATCTGAATGTTTATGGGTAATGGAGAGATGAGGCTGCTAAGGTTAGACAAAGAGAAGCCTCAGTAGGAAAAAAGGATTAAACTTATCAAAAGTTTAAAGCATTTGGGACATGATGGTGCATGCTTATAGTCCTAGCAGTCAGGACACAGAAGCAGGATTGCTAGTTTGCAGTCAGTCCAGGATACATAGTAACACCCAATCGAAAACTTTAAAGCAAAACTTAATATTTTTTCTATAGTTTTGGTGAAGGACTCGTCTGTCTCATGGTGAGGGAGATGGATTAGACACAAACAAGGCTTTAACAATGTTAATTAGTCTATAAGATGAATTGCTTGAACAGGGGAAATAGCACAGCCAACATAGAATGTGAGAGATAGCTGAATGCTAATTAGAAAGTAAGACTGCTGGGATCAATTTATTAATTGAACATGAAAGGACATAGGAAAACATGAATTTAGCTCATTGAAAATTTCTAGGTTTTATAAATGGGTGGTTGGAGATGCCATCAAACTGGTAAACAATGTACTGGTCACATTCTGTGTATGGGGTAGCACACAACTCATGAGGTTCTGTAAAGTTACAAGAACACCTGCTTATTGTGCCTAAGTAACTAACAGTACAGTGGGAAGCCCTAAACACACATGGCTGTCATACAAGCCCAAGGTCAGGTTCTATGTCTTATTCATTGTTGTGACTGGACACATAACAGACGTTCAGTAAGTATTCGCTCCATGTGCTAAGGCTAAGATACAAGGAAGAGGGTGAAGGATCAGTGGTATTTGTCCCTGCATTTCTCATACCCAATAACCAATTTTCTGAGTTATGTGCCTTTGATAGGAGACATACTTTTGAGGCAGCGATTCAGTTTTGCAGAGAATCTGTCAGACGGTTTTATATGTAATTTCTAGTAGCTCTTCTTACTGGTGTTATTACCTGTTTCATGACAGACTTGAAGGTTTCAGTAAGCCTACAGCAAATTCCCGATTTAATAACAAATCCTAAACCACTCAAGAGTTTCTAAGCACTGAATTCCAGCATGTCTTTTGGAGTTTCTTTCCCTTATCATTGCAACTATCACAAAAAAATAACAAATTTGCTACTGTTTACATGCCTGGGTGCACGCACACGCGCGCACGCGCACGCGCGCACACACACGCACACACACACACACACACACACACAGAGACAGAGACAAAGAGAGAACCCTATGGAGCTAGTAAAAATGCTCAATTCATAGTGTTGAAAGATTTAAAATTCATAGTGTTGAAAGAGAAAAAAATATACAAGGGCTATCTATATCTTTATTTATATAATCTACCATAAAAGGAGAAGCTATGGACAATAGTAATTTAGAAACCCTTTTTAAAAAGCTATGAAAAACTCTGCCAGTACAGTATCTTTCTAAAAGTGAAGATTTTTCCTTCTAAAAAATAAAGGGTATATTTAATAACATTTATAGCCCTTTCCATATTAGCTTGATTTATTATGTTTGTTTTCTGAACATATCCCAGTCTTTAGGATCCTAAACTGAGTCATTTACTAATTCAAATGCAAGTCCAGGTAAGTATATCCATGTAGAAGGGGATCAGTAACACTGATAAAAATATCCTCAAAACTTCATCATAAGATGAAGCAGTGGAAAAACACTGAAAAAATTGGATCTACTGTCTTGAGTGAAGAAATTCAGCCACAAGTATGTGAGCCAAATGGATACTCAAGTAGGATCATAATAGCATTTTGAATGCTTTTGCTAATAAACTTTTCAATTTCCTTAAAACAGAAGGACAGCTAGTTCATTTTAATGTGCCATTTTTTGTCGTTTACAAAGTATTGTGTGCTTTTTGGGGAAACATGATTTTCAGGCTTACTACTTCCAAAACCCAGAGAGGAGACTGGTTTTAAAAATGCATTATGATGTGTTCCTAAAGACGTGGAACAGACATCTGATGCAAGTACAATGCCATTCATTAATCAGTGGCCTATATGCATAGCCTGACACATGAATGCTAGTTAAAGGCAGTACCTTTGTTTCAGTAAGCAGTGCCTTGGGCTAAGTATTTCTGTAAAATGCTTCAGTTGTATTTAGCATAATAGCCTCTAATTAGAAATTGTCACCATTTAATGGATTAATGATGAATGTAGAAAATGACTAGGTTTTGAAATAATTGAAACTAATGGGCTGACACTGGGAAATGATACTCACTTTCCTTTCTCTCCCCCTCTTTCTTCATCACTATGAAAACTACATTCAGAATGTGAAAGATAAAATTACAGTGAGAGAAACATGACTTCATTTTTCCAAAGCTTTGGAATTTTACCAGTTATTACTTGAAATATATTAGGATAGGTAAGCTTATTGATTGAGCATCCAATGTACTGGTAAAACAGGGTGTAAGACCATGCAATTGTTCTCAACTGAAGTTGAAGTGTGTGTGTGTGTGTGTGTGCATGTGCGTGTGCGTGTGCGTGCGTGCGTGTGTGTGTGTGTGTGTGTGTGTGTGTGTGTGTGTATTCTCAAGAACACCCAATTTGGAGAGTGACTGCATTAGATCATACATCAATGTTTCTGTTCATCACAAAGTGGGTGAAAAAAATGTTTCTTTAATGTATCATTTTTTGCAAGTAGTTGACCATAGGACCATTCAATGTATGCTAAATCTCTCAGCTACTCATTCTTCATTTTCTGTTCTGCCAGTCATGGTTAAATAATAGCCCATTCTGTAGTTCTAGACTGTTGGGAATTTATCATAAACTAGAACAATAAAATCAATTAAACAAGCAAAACTATTTCTGGCTAGTATGTACTCTCATGATTAAGAACATTATCTACCTACTGTTCGCTATCTATGTGATGTTTAAGAAATGACATAATTAATTTTCCTTAATTTTTATTACAAAGATAACACATATAACAGTGTGCCAGGGTTGTCATACATTATGAACTAGTTAATATATAAAGATTATTCAGAACAATGTACATATTTTTCACAATATAGGAGTGTTTGCTAGTGTTCCAATTAATTTCAGTAGTACAATAATATGCCGTAACACCTGACAGGTAGGGAAAACAGAATAGAATTCTAATTTTGTTCTATGGATAGCAATGTCCTAGGGGAACTTTACATTTTCCCTTTACAAAATTTCTATTAAGATAATTTATATTAATTCTTCAGGAGTACTCACCACATACTCATTAAGTGAATCACAGCTATTTTAAAACTGTACAGATCGATAAGATTTAGTTGTAGCATTTAAGGAACTGTATTCTAGCATAAAACTCTGAAGAGTTACATTCAGATTTGCCAATGACAATCTGTGTACTCACATTGGTCTGTAAATAACAATAGGCTAAAACCATAAAAAAATTCTACCCACTGTCTAGAGACACCCAGATACAAAATGATCAGAAAAAAATATAAAGTACATGTTCTACAATCAAAACTATAAAAGTGAAAGAAATAAGGAGTTCAAGGGTGCACAAGAGTGTGCGCTCACTTATAGGTGGAGAGGAGAAATACAGCTCAGGGAGAGGTGGAGTGGAGCTCGGTTTGGGAAAATATTTTCTATACCAATAGCTAAAAGTCGATAGTAGATGTGATATGGGAGGCTAGTGCATAGAGACTCTATGTTTTAGAAAGGAGGGATGTGTCAACAAGGGTGCAGACAGGGAAGCTTTTCAGGTAGGGGAAAGACCAGCTTAGCTATCGAGAATGGAAGCTATTACATTTTCAAAAGGCCAGTCTATAGGATGTTAATATGGTTTGGATAATAGTCCCCTGAAGGTCCAGGATTTATGGCTTAGTTTATAAGGTGATGCTACTAGAAGGTCGGAGAACAGTTAGGAGGTAGAAGTCCTTTGTTTATTGGGAATAGACCCTAAACAGGAGAGTGGGACTTGAATCTTTCCAAATGCCTGTATTTCTTTGTCTCTCTTTGGGTGCTTCTGTCTGTCTGTCTGTCTGTCTCTCTCTCTCTCTCTCTCTGTGTGTGTGTGTGTGTGTGTGTGTTTCTGCCTGCCTGCCTGCCTATCTGCCTGCCTGTTTCTGTCTCTGTCTCTTATTCTCAGCTTTAGTTCATATTTGATGATTTTTCTCTTCTGAACATTCCCTCCATGAACTCCCACCACTCACTGTTTCTACTAGGACCAAATGCATGCAAGTGCTTTGAGCCAACAAAACTGTGAGCTTAACACAGTTTTCCTTAAAATTAGTTGTCTGTAGCATTTGTTATAATAACCTATCATTGGTTAATCAGTCATGGGTCTCAAAATGATTACACTAAATTATACCAACCTTTCTCCCTTAGTCTTCCTAAAACAGAAAAAAGTAATATATTTAAAATCTAATAAAACTTTAAACAATGGGGTTCTTTTTCATTAAAAATAACAAGATAAAAAATAGTATACCCATGCTGAAAAGGGAATCATATATCCTAATGTGCAATCCATGTAACTTGAATGATTTCCAGAAATATCTGAATTATATGGATAAACTTCAGGATACTGAAGATTTGGTTGCTAATATATAGTTGTAAAGACTAAAGTAGACTGTGGCATCCACTAGGGACAGAATCCAGGAAATCATAAGTACTTTGGCCACAATCAGCCCTTCTTTACAGATCTTTACTGGAATTCTCACAGAATAGAGGAAATGAACTCTCTTTCCCTGTTCCCAGAAACCATCTTCCCTAAAATGTGGTCTGAACAAATGTTACTGATAAGGTTACAGTGTCCACTTAGATGGCATCATGAAAAATCTAACAAAGAATCTTATCCATGAGAGGAAATGCTAAATTCTAGGGAACTGATAGATTTTACAAGTGCTTAATGACTTGAAGAAGACAATAACTGAATGAACGGGAGAAGAAAAAGAGGGATATGTGCTGAAGACCAAGGAAAATAAGAATTGGGGATATGGATGTGCCCAGTAGCCATACAGTACTTCTGAGGAAGGTAGTGCACTTGTGAGAGATTGCTTTCTCTGCTTTCCCAGGACACAGAGCTCTCTGCCTGACTCTCACTCGTCAGTTCATCTTCCTGTGCTGCACAAAACATGCACAAAAAAACCCAACTGCCTTTTAGGAGTCCTCAGTAGAGTTCATAGAAACCTTCCATAACAAAGGTTATTTCACCAACTACTGATTTCCTCAAGACGTTCTAATTCCCAGAAATAATAGAAATCCAAATGAGATTTAGAATCAGCTTTCTACAGAAAGTCCCTTGGGATCAACCTTATTAACTTGGATCAGAGAAACCACCAGTGCAGATTTCCTGTAAGGTAAAATAGTGCTGGTTTAAACTACAATGATTTGATAATTTAATACAGCATCAATGGGGGACTAATATAGGAATATGTAAGCAATAAATGTGATTACACATATAACTTTCTTGATGTTCATATAGTTATATGTATATAACTTTCTAAGCTAACTTATAGTCTTAGACAAAGTATATTGTGGCCTGCAAAATCACTGAGCTAAAGCCATGCACTATGTAACTAACCACACAAAGACTGCAAATGTGCCCTTCAGTTTTCAGCCTTCCTTGAATATTTCCTCATTGACTAGAATCCAGTATTAGGCTTGTACTTGTGTTGCTAACTTTGGACTTGGCCATTTCTGTCTACCTAGGCTTTGTTGCTATGACCCAGCATTCATTGTGGTTTATTCATTCAATACTGCTATTGTTTGCTACCGCAACCTAGCTTGATTTTACTCCCTATGTAAGTCAAATTGACATTTTCTGGGATGAGAATTCTGGCCTCTTAACTGGCTTCTGGCTCCCACTGATTCTCTTTTGTATCTTGGATAGACCTTCACCGAGATTATAGCATTCCTGGGTGAGTAGATACAGCTGACCTTACAAGATTGGGATTTTGATGGCAAAGCTGAGATTCCAGCTGAGGTTCATGGCATTTGGGCTACTCTTTTATTTGTTTATTTTTGTATTACTTAGTTTTAATCAATATATAATTGTTCATATTTATAAGGAACAATGCAGTGACATAACACATTTAGTTTTTTGTTTGTTTGTTTGTTTGTTTTTGGTTTTTCCGAGACAGGGTTTCTCTGTGTAGCTTTGCGCCTTTCCTGGAACTCCCTTGGTAGCCCAGCCTGGCCTCAGACTCACAGAGATCCACCTGGCTCTGCCTCCCGAGTGCTGGGATTAAAGGCGTGTGCCACCGCCCGTCTGGCATTTAGAATATTCATTGTCCCAAACATTTAAGATGTCTTTCTCTGTCTCTCCTTTTTTTTTTTTTTTTTTGAGGGTCCTGGAGACTGAATTCAGTTTCATACTAGGCAACCTCTCACTAATGGGCCACATTCATGATTTTTATTTGTTTGTTTGTTTGTTTTTAAACTAAGTTACCTAGACTGGACTTGAATTTATTCTGTAGCTCAAGCAGGCCTAGAATTTTCAGTCTTCCTGCCTCAGTTTATGGAATACCTGAAATTATGTGTCCCCTTCTACTTCAAACATTTTAGGTCTCACCAATGAATAAAGTCATGTTATATTTGTCTTTTTATATCCGGTTTATTTCAGTTCAAATATAATACAAAATTATAGAGCATATTAGTGATGTAAGAACAGACACAAAGTAGAGAACACAGAAATAAATGCATGTACTTATAGTTGAGCTGCTTTACAGCAAACTCTCAAGAAAAAGGCAGTCTTTAATAAAAGATCCTGGGAAGACTGTGTAGAGTAATATAATTAGACCCTTATTCCTTATTCTGTATACAAATCAAGTCAAATGTATGCAAGTTCTAAAGAGGTAAAACAGTGTCACACTAGACTGTACTGTTGGAGTTGTATGACTTTGGGCTTGGCAAGGATTTTATACATATATATATATGTATATATATATGCATATATGAAAGCCCAGTAATAGAAGCAGGGGGAGACAAGTGGATTATACCACATGGAAAAGCTTTACACCACAAAAGAAGTAATTCACAAGCAAAGTGTCCACTTACAGAATGTAACACATATCCATAAGTCTTCTTTTAATGTCATATGTTTTATATGGTTTACTGGTTTCCCGACCCGCAGAGACCCTTTCCACACCTGCTGTTTCTCAAATAGTTCACTCAACTTTAGCTATTCTCTAAGAACTACTTGTTGGAAAATACCCTATAGGTATGATCAAGAAAGGGATAGAAGAAGAAAATTAGAAGTTTAAGGAAAGTGTTGAGCAGCAATCTGCAGGTTGAAGTATGCATACAAAAAGAAATCAGTCATAGAGTAAAGGGCTGTAACCTCCAACATCTAGAGAATTCAAAAACATCAATGTTTTCATTTAACTATAGAATGGGTAATGTAACTAACCTTTAACCATTTCTTTTTGTTGTTTTTAAATCACAGTATGAATGGGAGGAGTTATATCTCCTACTTCTATTGTTCTGTTTATAGAAGTGATTGAGTATAGAAAGCAACCTGACTTTATATTGAGTATTTTTTATTAAGGTTTCTAGAATAAATGTAGTGGTATACCTGATGGTCTATTATTATTGTTGTGTAGCAATTTCCTCTGAATGGAAATATTTCCTCCTGGGGGCTAGAAACTTGATTTAATCTAGAATTCCAAGTCTTTAGCAAAGGCCAGCATGTTGCAAACTTCTGCAGAATATTCATGTCACAATCTTGATGAAGAATCATATTTTCCTTTAGGAAGCTTTAGATAGACTGGATGAGGCTCAGCCATGTCATACAGAGTGATCTGCTTTAGATAAAGTCAACTGCAGGTACATGTTCCTGACATCTAAAAAAATACCTTCACAACATCATATAGGTTGATGTTTTGACCTAGTGATGGATCACTGTAACTCAACCCATTTGGTGCATAAGAATCATCAACAAAATCCATTGCTTTTCAATATGACACTTCTTTCTGTTCTGTACCTCTCCATAAACCACAGTCTCCAAGTATAGATAGTGATAAACCAGTGTCCTACCAAAAGTGACACAACTGTTTTGCATAGCACAGAAGCTGGACTTACCCTTTTGTCCCAGAAGAGTTAGGGAAGTCCATGGATGATGTCTGATTATCTTCTTCAAATCCTGTAAATTAAATATTGTAATGTAAGGTTCACAATACTGTGAAAGCAAGTAAGTTCACCTTTTTCACATGAAAGAAACATAAGGGAACAAAATACATTTGCATTTGTATGTAGATGCAAACACATGACAAAAAGAACTATTCTTAACACTTAGTTCTAACCTGTGCAACTACAGTACTTGTTACCTTCTTTCACTATGCTTTCGGTGTGTCCTGTGCTCCCTACAAGCATCTAAGCTGCTCTTAGTCTGTACCTAGAAGTGTTACACAAGAAATCTAAGTCATGGTTCTATGGGAATTGGGTTACTATAGTTTGCCTCTGATATTCTGTGCAAGGTACTGAAGGTTCACAGCTCTTTTCCTCACACATTTGATAGTGGATTTTTCCCATAGCTTTTGCAGAAAATGAAAGTTCACTACAAAATTTAATGCACACACTACCTTTGTCATCTATGGATACATACTTATAGTCCACCACAGAGCATGTTAGTAAACGCTGTATAATACTGCTGGTATTCTTTACTCTTGTGTTGACAATAGAGACTCAGCAAAGAGGTGTCCCCATTATACTGTCCAGGCAACTCCAGCATTCTGATCTTTCATTACCTTCAGATTTAAGCCAATTAAAATGCATTTATCTACGATCTCTTTTGTTTTAGCATGTCTCTATGAGGACATCACCAAAAAGAATCAACTCTGTGAGGAATACAGTTGAAGGAAATGGGGTTTAATAGGGACATATTACTTTGGAAATATAAATTAATCCCTTAAAATATGAGGGAAACAAATATTTGGCTTACTTTGGTTTCACGTTTTGAAATTAGGAGTATTCATGGAAAAATAGGCTTCAGCTAAAACCATCAAACATGAGGCTAGAGAAATATCACAGCTGGTAGGAACATGTGTTGCTCTTTCAGATTACCAGTATTTTGTTCCCAGTACCCACATGGGACCTCACAATCACTTTTACTGCAGTTTCGAGAGATCTAGTTCCCTTTCCCAGCCTTCATGGGCACCAGCCACTCATGTGGTTCACATACATGCATGCAGGCAAACACACATAAAATAAACTTTTTCTTTAAAAAGATCATAAAACATGCTAACACCATGCTCAGGAACAAAACTGAAAAGATGAAATCCACCTGATATACATCTCCCAGGCATGAAGAAAATGAAGATCACAAAATTGTTTTTCAATATACAATTAATATAAAATCCTACAGTCTTTGAAATGTTCCCATATTGGTTGGTTTTGTATACCAGAACACATGTTTTCTCAAAGCATAAAATCCTTTTGTTTGAAGGTCTTAAGATCAGTCTAAGATGTTTGCTTGTCTTCTTTTATCCATTAAAAAAATAAATTGGTTGATAAGTCTGGAAACACTGACAGTTATGGTCATTCTCACTCAATTATATTTTCTCTGGGTCTCTCTCTGTCAGTCCCTCTCTTTCTCTGCTCTGTTTCCCTCCTCTTTCATGTCTTGATATACAGTCCGGTGTTGTTCAGCTTTCTATAGCCCCATGTTGGAATACCAAAATGTTGTTGGTACTTTTGCTTTTTTGGGGAGGCCTGCCATGCAGCTCCTGAAAAAGTCAGACATGGAGGCTTATTCGTAATTACAAATGGCTGACATTAGCTTGGCTTGTTTCTAGTCAGCTTTTCTTAACTTTAAATTATCCCATCTACTTTTTGCCTCTAGGCTTTTTTCCTTTTCTTACTTTTGTATATCTTACTTTCACTCCTACTCCATGGCTGGCTGGGTGGCTGAGTGGCTGGCCCCTAGCATCCTCCTCTCCTTGTTCTTTTGCTCTTTCTTCTTATCTTTTCCCAGATTTCTCCTCGTATTTATTCTCCCTGCCTGCCAACCCCGCCTATTCTTTCTCCTGCCTTGCTATTGGCTGTTCAGCTCTTTATTAGACCATCAGATGTCTTAGACAGGCACAGTAACATAGCTTCACAGAGTTAAACAAATGTAACATAAACAAAAGTGACACACCTTAAAATAATATTCTACAACAGTCCAGGATGGCCTCAGTCTCACAATGTACTCAAGCTAGTCTCAAACTTATAATCCTCCTGTTTCAGCCTCCCAAGTACTGAGGATATAAGCATATGAAATCTAACAACTTTCAAGAACAAACACAACCACCAATGATCGTAGATCTGCCTGTATGTTCTATAGCTTGTTGTAAAGGAGAAAGAAGGATATATTACATGAAAGAAGTGTCAAAATTATTTTCAAATCACAGAAAAGACCCAGATTGTTTTTAAAAGTTCAAGTAAACTAAGGTTCAATAAATAAATGAGTAATTATACATTTCTGAAATAAGTTAACTAGCAATTTGGGGTCATATGGTGCTTATATCACAACCATAGAAGAAAATCAGACATGGGTTGAGGATGTGGGGATGAGGAGAAGTGACAGAGCACTTGATGAGCATGCATAATACCTTGAGTTCATTTCTGAGCAACACACACACACACACACACACACACACACATACACACACGCCAGACATTAGCTCATTTGTGGTTAGCCACTTGAAAGGAAAACCTACAGTGCTTAAGAGCTAGATCTTTGAACTAGATGACACAGTGCCTGCCAATAGCCTCCCTTTGAATTCAAAATATTTACATTTATGTCATTCAACTGCATGTTTTTGTATACCTATTTTATCAATTTCATTTTTTCTAGTAGCACTGTATACCGTCCATATATGTGGGATGACAAATACTTAAGTTATATTTAGGGAATTTAGATTCCCATTAAGGATTAAATGGATGGTAATCATTATGTGAATGAAATACTAACACAATGTAAATTGATTTCTGAAAATTCATGGGTCATTTGAAATACTTTCCCACAGCAAAAAAAGTGTATAAATTAGTTAACTCAGGCAGTATGCTCTCCTTAAGGAATATCAAATGTCCAGTGTCAATTCAAAAATCAAAGCTAAATTTAAATCAGACTGTGGGCAGTTGCAAACGATCCTTACAAATGATCCTGTTAATTATCAAATGACCTGCATGTAATCCACACACCATCAATAAAGAACACGCTAAGGCTAAGGGAAGCCTTGTTAAATATAGTGGTGGTCAACAATTGGATAAAAGTAATGTTTTTTAAAATTTTAAGAAAATTCATTAAAAAAATGGTCAAAAGCTATTTTATTTCTAGTCTGTCTTCTCCACCATGGGACTACTGTGCATTGAAGTTACAGTCACACACTTGAAACAAGAGAACATGGCCCAATCTTTATCCACACAGTTGAAGAACTGTGCTATGCAGAGATTGAATTTGCTGTTATGAATCCTAGATTCTTTCTGTTTTTATTCATTGTCCTGACGCTTTTGCCTTTCTATTTTGTCCCTTTCATTGCTATGTACATGATGCTGGGTGGTTTGATAGATTACTGAAAAATAGGTGACTGTCCGTCAGCATGGAATTAACTGGTGTTTTTTAGAATTAACAAGTATTCTTCTGGACTTAAAAAGCTACATAAAACAAAACACCCATAGGTCATAGTGCCAATGGCCATGCTGTCAAGCTAACTTCTAAATATTTATGCTTATATCCATGAACTTGTTTCAGCCTTTGTCAGAGAAGCTTCTTCCTTCAGTGAGCAGTAGTTTGTGAAGAGACACGATGCTGTTCAGAGCTCTGGGAAAAAGCAGCAGTGAGTGCTCAGCCTTAGATGGGACTACCTTCAAGGCTTTGGAAATAGCACAGAATAGGGGTGGAAAGAATTTAAAAGCCAGAAGAAGAAGAAGAAGAAGAAGAAGAAGAAGAAGAAGAAGAAGAAGAAGAAGAAGAAGAAGAAGAAGAAGAAGAAGAAGAAGAAGAAGAAGAAGAAGAAGAAGAAGAAGAAGAAAGAAGAGGGAGGGAGGGAGAGAAAGAGAGAGAGAAGAGAGAGAGAGGGAGAGAGAGAGAGAGAGAGAGAGAGAGAGAGAGAGAGAGAGAGAGAGGGAGAGACGCTATCCTCTGGATATGACATGGCTGTTGTACACATGAATTCACATCATAGCAGCCGTGTCACCTATTATGCTGGTTAGGTTTTGTCAACTTGTCACAAACCTAGACATATTTGGGTGGAGGGGGTATCAGTTGAAGAACTGCCTGATTCGGATTGCCCACAGGTATGTTGGTGGAACATTTACTTTATTAGTGATTAATGTGGGAGGTTCCAGGCCACTGTGGTCAGTGCCAGCTCTAGGCAAGTGGTCATGTGTTACATGAGAAAAGAAGCTGAGCGAGATAGGGGGAGCAAGTCAGTAAGTAGGATTCCTCTATGGTTTCTGTTTCTGCTCCTGCTTGAGTTTGCCTTGACTTCACTCAATGATGGGGTATGCTCCGTCCATGTAAGGCAAATAAACCCCTTTCCACCTCAAGTTACTTTTTGGTCATGACATTTATCACAGTAATAGATAGAAAACTGGAACACTGGAACACCTGAACAAGATTTGCATAAGATCAAGCTAGTTAAAAATTCCAGGATACAGGGCAAAGGCCCTTGAAGCCCTGCCTCTGACTGGGAGCTATAAACAGTGGGAATTATTAGCAGTAGCTAGGGAAGAGAAAGGCTCCTTCTTTGGGCCTGTGTCCTTGTCTTGGTTGCCTGTGCTCTTGTAAATGACCCCACACTGACATGCATATGGGAGGAAGTAATTGGACTCAATAAACAGCTTTTTTAAAAAATAGAACACAAAGTTGGGAGGGAAGGAGATGTTTGGGAGAGGGTCTGGGATAGCTGGAGTGAGGTAGTATAGGGTAGATATGATCAAGATACAATGTATACTTAGGAAATTTTCAAAGAATAAAGTGCATTGTTGCTTCAGAATTTCTGGTAACGTCTCTGTTTTCATTTTTATAACATTTACTCTTCTTCTTATCAGACTGACAGTTACTGTCAAGGAACTGCCATAGGGTGTTTAATTTAATTATGACTTTGGAGGATACAGAAAAAGAAATGGAAATGTTTATCCTGCACATCAGAGGATATATGAGCATTCATAGGAAGCTGGATATTATCCTTACTATGAACTGAAAAGCTGCCAGTCGGGACCTAAAACTTTAGGGTTTTTTCTGCTTTTGTCTACATATGGGGTGCAAGGCCCATTCTGGGCTTTTGTTGGTGTGCCATTTAACTTCATTTTGGGTTCTTCTCCTAATTATCTGTCTGTCTGTCTATCTATCTATCTATCTATCTATCTATCTATCTATCTATCTATCTATCATCTACCTATCCTCTATCAAGCTACCAACCTCCGGAACAGAGGCCCCTCTCTGTTTGTCTCTTAGGGCATACCCACCACAAACTCACCAGGAAGGTAAGGACATCTGGAGGTACCCAAAATTTAGATAGTCTCAGGAACTCTGAAATTTCCTTGGCTTTTGCCACCCTGATTTCTACAAGTCAGGGGATTACCTTTTCTTCAAATTAGGCTCCTCTCTTTAGCTACTCTCTGGTCTCAAGTGAGGACTTGGAGAAAGGTAGTAACACTGCTTCTCTAGATAAAGGACACTACTTTGCTTTGTCTAAAGTCCATCTTCAATACTCTAGATCTCCCTGATCTCAGATTTGACTCTCTCTTTTAAAATTTAATTAATTAATTATTTTATATCCCAACTGCAGTTTCCCCTCCTCCTCTCCTCCCATTCTCCCCCCCTCTCCCCCACCTCAATCCATTCTTCTCTTTCTGTTCAGAAAGGGGCAGGCCTCCCATGGGTATCAACAAAGCATAGCATATCAAGTTGTGGTAAGACTAAGCATCTCCCCTTGTATTAAGGCTGGGCAAGACAACCCAATATGAGGAATAGATTCCCAAGAGCCAGCCAAAGCATTAGGGACAGCCTTTGCTCCCATTGTTACAAGTCCCACAAGTAGACCAAGCTATACAACTGTCACATATAAGTAGAGGGCCTAGGTCAGTCCCATGCAGACTCCCTGGTTGTTGGTTCAGACTCTATGAGTTCCTATGAGCCAGGTTAGTTGTTTCTGTGAATTTTCTTGTGGTATAATGGACCCTTCTGGTTCCTACAGTCCTCAACTCTGAGATTCCATCTTACACCTGTAAGACTGGCTAAGATCCAAAACACAATTGACAGCTTATGCTGGAGAGGATGTGGAACAAAGGAAACACTCCTTCATTTCTGGTGGAAGTGGGAACTTTTACAGCCACGTTGGAAATCAATATGGCAGTTTCTCAGAAAATTGGGAATCAATCCACCTCAAGACCCAGCTTTACCACTCTTAGGCATATAACCAAAGGACACTCAATCCTACCACAAGGACACTTGATCAACTATGTCCATAACAGCTTTATTTGTAATACCCAGAACAACCTTGATGCCTCTCAATTGAAGAATGGATTTAAAAACGTGGTACATTTATACAAGGAGTATTACTCAGCTGTTAAAAACAATGGCATCATGAAATTTGTAGACAAATTGATAGAACTAGAAAAAAATCATCCTGAGTGAGTTAACCCAGACCCAGAAAGACAAGCATGATATGTACTCACTCATAAGTGGATATTAGCTCTTAAGGATAATCATGCTATAATCCACAAACCAGAGAGGCTAGGTAACAAGGAGGGCCCAAATGGGGAGGCATGGATCTCACTGGGAAAGGAAAAATAGAAGAGATCTCCTGGGTGGACTGGAGATAGGTGGGGATGGGAACTTGAGGGATCAAGTTAGGGGATGAATGGAGGGGAAGAGTACTGAAAGAGATGCCTGGAAAGGGAAGGCTTTTAGGGGTCAGATAAAAACCTGATGCATTGGAAACTCTCACAAATCTACAAGGAAGGGGATCCATCAAAATAAATTGTTCTACCTCTAAAACACTAAAAAAAAATGCTTTCTGTATCTTGTCAGCCCCTATTCCCAGTGCATAACCAGACATATGGTACTACCCATCTAGACAAACCTATATTGATTATAGAAGGACATAATATAATTTGGAAAGCATGATATAAATTGTAATTGGTCTCTGGACTTGCAATATTCTAACCTCTCCATATTCACTGACAACTTTATTAGATGATCAGTCTTGTAGATGGTTCAATATAAGGTATGGTTCACCTATGCTCTGTCACTAAACCCAATAAACACATTGATTTGACCAGTTTTCCTTTCACAATGAGAATTCAATCTATATCTAACATAAACAAACATCTATTCTCACAAATAACTCAATATATAATATTCAGTTATATCAACAGAAAATATATTAAGACACTGGTACTAGGAAAGATATGCTAGTATAACAAGTATGCCCAAACTCAAAAGTACATAGAACAGTTTGATGACAGCTGAGGAAATGGTTACCAAGGTAGAAAGATGAGTATTTTTAATAAATCTAAAATTTTTAGAATTATTTTTAATTTCTATTATCAATCAGTGTTTGGACAAATAAAAGATCTTGTAAAGCTAAAAATTTTGATGATGTGAAATACAGGACCTATAACACATGTGATAAAGCTCCTTGAGATTAGATTGCAACTTGAGACTGCATTCAAGATATGCTGGATGCTTCTTGGTCATCACAAATTGTTCTAAGAAAAATGTTGTCTACAATGAAATAGTGAACTAAATGGAAATAGGGCAGTTAGAACTTGAACTATCAGAAGAGTCAAAAGCATTGTCACCAACAGTCATAGATTTTAAAAAGCCATCTTGAGAACAATTATTTTAACAAATTAGAGTGCATAAGGGCAAAAATAAACTAAATCAAATAAACCAATATCAAAATATTTTCACTGAAAGTAGAAGGGACTCAAGGCACTTCCATCAATCTTGGAGAAAGAGAGAGAGAATTAGAGGGATAAGAAAGCAAATAAGAATTTCTTACATGAGAAAGAAGACACTGTGTGAATTTATTGGTACATCAAGCCAACTAGAAGGGATTATGTTAAACTCTATGAAAGTTTTGAAGCAGTGTGACAGAGTTCACCAGAGATGACCACTAAGACACAATTTATAACCTACTGAAAGTCTTTATTCCAGCTGTCTGGGACTACACTCAGGTATTTGGGACCCAAGTGTAGACCCAAGCATTTAGACCAAGAGACTTGTAATGGATAAATATACATCCTGTTACCTCACTCAGCAGTTGCAAGGGGAGGTGTGCACAAACAAGCAGTTTAACAGAAGCAAGATAAGCTAGCTGGGTCATCTTGATCTCAGGTTTCTAGACTAGAGTTGGGTAATTTTCCATGGGGTTCTCCATCAAGGGAGATCAAATTTTAGTAAAACCTGAAATGGTCCCAGCAAAAGTACAAGATAGAGGAACCTTTGCACTGTCTTGCCCTGTCACAGCAGTTACAGTGCCAAAAGGTCACTGGACTGAGATGTAAAAATGGAAATGACCCCAGGGATTAGATGGGTTTTGAGATGGGTTATGTTAAGACTTGGCAACTTTCTATAAAAGGCCAATTTGGCTTATGGGCTGGCTAGGCTTATTTCTCTTTCACATGTCATGACCATCATGGGGTGTTGTTTGTTTTGCTTTTTTTTCTTTTTGAGGTGCCGCCAACCAGCTCCCTAATAAATCGCTCATGGAGGCTTCTTTTTTACTAACAAAGGCCCAGCCTTACCTTGGCTTAGTTTCTAGCCAGCTTTCCTTAACTTATCCCATTTACTTTTGCCTCTGGGTTTTTCCAATACTCTTACTTCTATAAATCTTATTCTTAATCTGTGGCTCGCTATGTAGCTGTGTGGCTGGCCCCTGGAGTCCTCCTCCTCTGGCTGCTAGATCTCCCTTTTCCCTCCCAAATTTCTCCCTCTATATATACTCTTTGCCTGCCAGCCCCACCTATCCTTTCTCCTTCCTTGCTATTGGCCAGTGTTTTACACAGGCACAGTTACACAGCTTTACAGAGTTAAACAAATGCAACATAAACAAAAGTAACACACCTTCAAATATTCTACTAAAATGGAGTACCTGCTCTTCTGCTCCATGCTTTTATTATTCTATGTCCCCAGTCAATGTGGCAAATGTGAAAGGCAGAGTCCAGAGCATGTGCCACACAGACCTTCTGTTTGGTATTACTTATATGTTCTTGACCCAACAAATGACAAACTGGAGACTGACATGGAGGGGGACATACACTTTTCTGATAAGGAGAAGCAATGTTTACTTATGAACATCAGTGAAAACAACCACAGGCTGCTGAAGATTGTGTGGGCACAAATTGTGCTGAGAAAGTTGCACACAGAGATGTGTTATACTCACCAGTGCTGTATTCAAAGTAGCTGAGAAAAGTGATCATTAAGCAATGAAACTCATTTCCCATTCCAGGGGGTACCTTGATAATGTGTTCAATGGGCTTTGGACTTGCTACAAAAAAGAAACTACTGCTTTTCTGCCTACTTTTTCCCCCCAATTGGAGTCGTTTATCATTCTTCCCATTAGAAAGCAAAGAGAAAAGACATTTTAGTTCACATGTCTTGACCTAGAGGAGCCACAGAAGAATTTAGACCTTAGAGATAACTACACAGCACCCAGATATCTTAGCCTTCAAGATGAGTCTATGACTGGGTGGAATTTTTATATATAGTGTTTTAAAATATGGTCTATTTATTGGAATATTGTGGGGGAAGATACTGTTTGCTCAAAATGTCATCTGAAACACAGACAACAAGGTTCTTCTAGATGGTAACTTCAAAGCTGAGTCTGTATGTGATCCGCAGCCTCTTTATACCATTGAGAGAGCACTACTCTAGTTTGTAAATCTGCAATGGTAGAGAGCTATCTAGACTCTTTATCTAAGGGGTAGGGCAGATGCTGAGGTAATCAAAACACCTTGCTGATCTGCATGGGCACAAACCTGAGTAAGTAGAAAACATTTTTTAATGTAAAGTGCCTGGGTCACAAAGGTAGTAACATTTTGGAGGCTCTAGCTCATTAAGATGAACTCAATACCTTGAGTAAAGGCATTTTCTTCTCATCCCTTCAACTCACCCATCTCTATAGTTCAGGGAGAAAAAGAAATATAAAAATAATGGTAAAAGTGCACACAGAAAGCTCTACCCAACTACAAATGTGCTGTTTTAAATGCCACAAAGTGTGGATAGAGGGTTTGTTTTTCTCTTCCCACATAATGGAGCATCAGAGGTTAGATACACTCAGGAGAAGATTACTGTGAGTGTCTTATGGGAATTCCATAATGGGAAGTAGCCTCTGTGCATTCTTCACAATCAATGCAGAACAGCAGATTGTGGGTTCCATAAGCAAAAGCACAGACATTTAATCACGCAAATGCACACAGATCCCAAAGAGGAATTAACTATTAATGATGTTGTGGTTGGGCTCAACTTTAATTAATAAATAATACAAAGAAACAACATTATAATAAAAAATAAGGTAGAGTCTTAGCAGAAACTTCCACCTCAAAATTTAAGTGGTCATTTCTCAACATTAGTAATTCCTAATGGTGTAATATTCCAGGCAGTCCATGTCTATTTTTATATAGCAGCACCCACTGGTCAGAATGAGAAAAAAGACTTTATTAATATTTACAAAATTTTTTTCAGCAATATATGATAGAGTATTATAAAAAGGGCAAAATTCAAACTGTGTGCTGGGTCCATCCAAAACAGTAATCATTAACACATAGAAAGATGGCAAACTTCTCTCTGTTGCTATTATGTCTAGACAGTGCCAAAGCCTTTTGAATCCCAAAACTGCTGTAAGCAAATTAACAACCATCTTAGAAAGTAATACTCATCAGGTTCCACTTTAAACTAATGGTCCATCTGCTCCAGGCTAATGTATGTGACAAGTTACTTCTGGAAATCCATCAGCAGTTAGACCCAGGAGACTAAGAATATCATCATGGAATGGTATTTTCTTTTGAGATGCGTTATGGTCCTCTAGCTTTAGGAGGGAAAGACTCCTATAAGACACCAGGAAGAAATTAATAAGGGAAGTCAGAATTTGAGAATTGTTTTTGAGAACCTCTAGTGATTCCTCCTTTCCTCTTCTTCCCACAACAGTAAAAGAGAAACAAAATATGATTTCCAATTGATGTTTCAAGTTTCTTTGGCAGTAACAGCATTTCTGAAAACCAAGAGACATTTGGACGGCTGCACATCCAGTAATATAAGTGGACTGTTTCCTGTCACATCCCTCTGCTCCTAGCATAGCTTATTTCTGGCATCTGTGATGCTCTGGATAAAACTGTCTCTAAGGATAATTTCATTTTCATAGTTTCTTGCCTTTCAAAATCAGGAATTCATTTGAGTCACACAAATATTTATTATCAGGGTTGTCTGCACCTTTCCTCTGAGTCTGAACATTAGACAGTGATGAGGTAGCTACCTAGGTGCTGATACAATGATCAATTTCTCCATAAAGGTCTATTTCCACTCTTATTTGTAAATAAATATAAATTTCATGAGGAAAGCTATAGCTTTCTAAAATTGCTCAAAATTCACAAAATGAAATAAATAATATTACCTGCTGTGGGATGGTCTGTATGTCAAATTGCTCTGATTGGTCAATAAATAAAACACTGATTGGCCATTGGCCAGGCAGGAAGTATAGGCGGGACTAACAGAGAAGAGAATTCTGGGAAGTGGAAGGCTGAGGCAGAGAGAGACACTGCCAGCTGCCACCATGACAAACAGCATGTGAAGATGCCGGTAAGCCACAAGCCATGTGGCAAGGTATAGATTTATAGAAATGGATTAATTTAAGATATAAGAACTAGATAACAAGAAGCCTGCCATGGCCATACAGTTTGTAAGCAATATAAGTCTCTGTGTCTTTACTTGGTTGGGTCTGAGTTGCTGCGGGACTGGCAGGTTAGATAGATTTGTCCTGACTGTGGGCCAGGCAGGACCAGAAAAACTCTAGCTACAATTACCTGTTGAGGAGCTGGCTTTGTTCCTTCCCAGTAGTAACAACACCTCAAGGAAAAACAGATTAATTTTTTTAATATGCAGAGTTATTGTTAAATATCTTCTCTGCGATATGTTACATAGTCCATTCTCTATTTTTTATGTTATATAATATATTACATTTTATTCAGAATATAAAGTAAGATTAAATTTTTATTAGTTAAAATCAGAAAGTATTTGTAAGGATGTGTGAAAATTAGAAGCATGGTATATTGTTTTAGGAACATAAAATGGCAATGTCTGCTATGGAGAACAGTATAAAATCTCTTTAAAGACTAAAAATAAAATGCCCATAGGGTTCATTAATCTCCCTCCCAAGCATTGGTCCAACATAATTGAATCAGAATCTTAAAGAGGTATCTTTCCATTTAAGTTCATTGTAGTATCCCTTAGAATAGCCAAGGCAGAGATAACTGAAATGTTTACCAGTTGATGAATGGATAAGAAAATATGGTGTGTGTGTGTGTGTGTGTGTGTGTGTGTGTGTGTATTAATATTGCTTCTTAGCCTTAAAAGGAGTAAACAATGTCATTTTCCAAAGCATAGCTGAACTTTGAAAACACTCCATTGAGTTGTATGAGACAGCCACAGCAGGGCAATTTCTGCCTGATTTCAGATATTGAAGGATGTAGAGAATAAGATAGGTCAGGAGGACAATGTGGCAAGGTTCGAAAGGTTTAGTTAAACAAATTTTAGAGGTCTGCTGGACAATTAACAAATTGTACTGTTACTTAAAATTTTGCCAAAGGTTGATCTCATGATAAGTATTTTTATCACCACGAAAACAGGGAAACGAATCCTAGAAAAGAGTAAACTTCAGGGACATACAAGTCAGTGGTTTCCAGGGCCCAGGACCCAGGCAAATTTTAGGGTTAAATGGTATAATAGTGGAGAGCAGGGCAACTGAACCCATCCAGAACGTTCAAGGTGGTGGAAAAGATCATATTTATGATAGTAGTGCTCACAAGGGCTGTATAAAAACGCCCAGTCTCAACAAACTGAGCACTCAAAGTACGTGGAATTTTGTTATCACACAATAAACATGGAATGGAAGTAAATGATAGATGTTTAAAATTAGTTAAGAACCAGAGATGGTAGATGACTGCAAAAGAACTGTTTTCTGGACACGTCAGGGCAACTGCACACATAAATTCACAAGGGTGTGATTTCATGCACAAGATCTGTGCAAGCTGAAGCCAGAAAAACTACACTATGGAGATGAGAGGTGGGCATGAAAGCCCACCTCTACCTAAGGAACTGCTGGCAATTGATAGCTGCTGGGAGAGGATGAGCCAGATTACTTATTTCTTTTAAGATTACAGCCCCTCGTAGATTTACGATGGTTCAGTGGGAAGTCACACATCCAAGAGCATATGAGCATATGAGTACTACAAACTGAACTTGGTTGGTTAAAGGGGAAAAAGGATATGAAGTTGGGTAGGAAAGGAAGTGGTAGATGAGTGAGGAGATAGGCAAGGGGATGAATATGATCAAAGCACATTGTATGAAATTCTCAAAGAACTAATTAAAAAATAAGCAAAAATAAAAAGGACATACTGCTGGACCAGGTTTCCATTCCAAATTTCAGTCATATCTACCTTTATTAAATTCATAGCATTATCCTGAATGTTGGACTTAATTTTAGCAAGCCATAGACAGTTTTCAGAGAATGGGAGGGGAAGATATATTCCTTCATCGGGTATGAAGAAACATGCATTTGTAGCCACAGCACTAAGGAGTATAAAGCAGGAGGATCGGGAACTTAAGGTCAATGTAGGTGACAGTTCAAGACTAGACCAGGGGTGACATCCTTCTTTTTAATCTTTTATGAGAGATAGATCCTCACCTATTACTTTTCCATACAGTATCATCGATAATATATCTTTATCCACTCACGTCTGGTATAAATTTCTGAAAGTGAAATGGCCGGGTCAAAGGCTCTTCAATAAAATTTTTTATTCATTTAAAATTTAAATTTTATAGAAAATTTGAAGGGTTAGTAGTATGATTACTCCCGCAGTGTTTCACTCTACATAGATCCACATAGGCAACATGGCACTTCTTCCTTAAATGTGCATTCAGTATACAGCTATTTAAGAATATGAAAATTCTTCTATAGATCCAAACACCAATGTCAGACAAGTTATATAACTTCACATATTTACAATTCCCTTTTTTCTTCAGCTATTTTTAAAATGTTCTAAATCCAGGTATGATTCATAATTGAATTGAATTTTTGTTTTGTCCATTTCTGGTGTTTGTTTGATTAATGACCCTTGAATATTTAAAACAAGTGGTACATATTCTATATTTATCTGATAGTTTTCAGGTGACTAAATACTAGACAGGCATTTCTAACATCAGGGCTATATACTTAATGACATCAAGGAAGCGCATATATGTTAGATCACACTACTATTAGTGATGCTATGTTTTTTTCAGTTGGTTGAAGATGGTGCCAATCAGACCTTTAATTGTAAATAGCTTTTGTCTTGTTGGTAATTAATAGTCTGTACTATGGCATCATGCCATGTGAATAACTTGTTTCTCATTATCTTTGGGGTCAGGATTTAGCATCTATTGGTGATCCTTGCTTAGATTAGAAATTATATAAAAAGAATGATATTTTTCTAATTCTTTCTATATTTATAAACTACCTCATCTCTTGGCTTTTTTTTTTAACTTTCCTTTGTTCCTCTTACAAAACGATCACTATTCAGTTTTATTTGTTTTGCTTCTCACTGTCTTTTTTTACTCTTACTGGCTGCAGGATATTTTTAAACATTGAATCCTTAAAGGAATGTTCCTCAAGGTCTTTTTACCACTAAGCTCCCCAGAATTCAAAGCTGTCCCACAACCACCTGATTTTTCTGCTCCATCTCGGGAAACAGATGTTTCTCCAAGGAGCCATGACATTTTCAACAGAGGATGACACTTAGGGAACAATTGTTGAGTGTAACCATTCCTGAAGTCTCATTTCCTCTAGGCCTTTCCGATATAGAGACTTAAAAAAATGCTCACTTCATAAAATACCATGAGCTCACGCAGGTATTTTGAAGAAAACGTGATATAACAGCATTTCCTTGCCATTTTGATAGTTGAATATTTTCTTATTCACAATGAATATCATTGATGCTGATGATATTATATTTGCAAGATCAATTTAGCAAAATATCACACACATAGTCATTTTTAATTGATACTAGTAATAAGTAACAAATTTTGAGACTTCTTTATTTTTCTTTAGAATAGTACATTAAACGAAGTATTTAAATATTTCCATTTTAACTATTTTCTTCTTACTGTCAATACTATCAATTTGCTTCATTTATTCCTACTTATATCCAATTTATTATTTATCTCATCCTTGTTGAATAAATTTTCTTTTCTAAATATATATATCAGTAAGTTACTATCCTAATTTTAAAATACATAAAAGTGTAAATTATACTTTCTAAAACTTCCATTTTACCTATTCTTATCTACCCCTAAAATATTATTTTCATCACTCTATAGACTGATTTTGTTTCCTTCTCCTTCCTGCACACCCCTTTCTTCCATCCCTCAGGCCCTCTTTCCCACCTGCTGTTGGGAAAGGGAGACAGATAGGGCAAAGCCACACAGTATATATGCTCATTTCTACCTTTCTGCCTAATGATACATCCAGATGGTATTAACTACTTTTCTCAGTTCTGTGACAAAACACTCAATAGAATCAAGTTAAGGAAGAAGAATTTACTTTAGTTCTGTGTTTAAGAGGGAATGCACTCTCATGATGGGAAACATGGCAGTGTATCTTGAGTCAACTGGTCACCTTGAATCCATAGTAAGGGAGCAGAGAGGTGAATGATGAGCTTCCTCTTTTATTTCTTTTTATGAATCCTGAAACTCCTGCCCATGGAGTTCACTCACATCCAAAGTAGACCTTCCTCAGGTAAGCCTCCCTGGAATCTCAGTAAAGAGACACCCAAAGAGGTACCTCCTAGATTACTCCAGATCCAGACAAGTTTGACAATGAAGATTAACTACCACACAGTAGTCACTTATGTCAATTTATAATGAGGTTTCTTTTCCTTTTCTTTTTTTACTATGACTACAGTGAGTTTCACCAGGCTTATTTAAGTAGCTACCTATGTATAGATGTAGATTATTTGTAATATTTTATTATTAAAAATATTGTAATGGTGATGTTACAAAGCTTAATTTCTCCAACAAGTTTGAATTAGGCTATACTTCTAGCAACACTGAATAGGGCCATATTAACATAACAACATGATAGAAAGCAGAATGCAAGTCTCTAATACACTTGGATGCTCTTTCCTGTTCCATGGAAACATGTGAATATGGATAAGAAGACACAGTTCCTCCTTTTCTGTCCCCTGAGAGGTCTACCGAAGCTACTTAAGGTGTAGGTTATTGTGGAATTATGTTCATTGAAAAATGGAGATAACAAGATTTATAACTGGAGATGTTCTTCCGTTGTCTAACAATTTCTTACAGAGTCTAGTTTACTCTGAAGTCACTCCAGAACAGAGTTGGGAATCATCTGACCTTTCTCTCTCTCTTCTCTTTTCTCTCATCTCTCTTTTTTTGTTGGCAGTACTGGGGATTGACCTTAGGGTTTCATGCATATTGAACAAGCAGGCTATCACAGAGTTATATCCCCAGAACACTATTTAATTTAATATAAATTAATTTTAATTTGAGACAGGGTCTCAGTAAGTTTCTCAGACAGTCCTTGAATTTGCTGTTCTCCTGACTCAGCCTCTCAAACAATTATGCAAGTTTTCTGACATGACAGAGCACCATGAAGCCATTACAGACAGTCTGGGTTGTCACTGCCTACTCTGCTCACTGGCACCAGGCAACAGACTTCAAGAAAATAATGGGGTACATGATGCATGTTGTTGTCAATGTTGCCAGCAAAGATAGGTGGGTTATCTTTGCTTAAAAAAAGCATTATCCTATTTACTATGAAAATATTTTGCTTTCTGCTGTTCTGTTTCAGTTCTATTTTATTGCAGAATTACATGTGTTCAATTTCGAGGAAGGAAGCAGTGAACACAGTCTTATAAAGTGCACGTATAACTATTATAAATGACTTACATGTATGTCAGTTTGTTTAGTGCATTTGGCTCAATATCCATTTGACAAAAACACAGCCCTGAAATACCACTATAAGTTTATAGAGCTTTAATAAAATAAGATGAAAAACGTCTTTAATAGATTTAGAACAACAACTTAGCATATGGGGTATTTGTGAAGACCCTGAAATATGAGCTTGCAAATTTGGTACTACATTGCTTTAGAAAGTTTCAATGCTTTATGTCCCATGGTAGAGGTTAATTATTTTTATTTTATTTTTGCATTGCATAGTATATAAAGACAGAATATTTACAACAGGATGGGTACAGCAGGGACATTAAACTTTCCAGTGTCATTTGTTTCTTCCCAGTTCTCATTCACACTCAAAAGTTGGTTGAGAATGTTACCATCATTTCCCAGAGTTAGATATGGCACAGACTCAGAGATCTCTCATTATAATCAAAAGACTCATCTAAGGAAGACCTTCCTAGACAATCTTTTTCACTTTGTAATAACTGCATGTTCTGACTACAGACTAATCACAGATAAAATGACGATGTTGTTTGTGTTTGTAACAAATCTAATTTTTATCTTTGTTGACACAGTTCTTTCCTTTTTACTATTTATAAAGAGCAAATGAATCAGCTGGAAAGGACAGTATTTGGCAGCATCAATTCAATGGTATGTATTATTAAAAATGCCTGCAGAATTCTTAGCACCTGTAAGATGACATTTTGATGTATTGTGGATGTTCTTTATGCAAAATAACTTTTACTGAGAAAACAAAAAGGAAGTAAAATAATGAAAGGAAAAGCTCAGGGTTAGGGAGCCATCTCTGTAATTAGAGCACTGGAACCTCTCGCAGAGGACCCATGTTTAATTCCCAGCATCCACACAGTCACCTGCAAATAAGTCTGAGGAAGGATGGGGAAATTTTGGTGGTAAAGTGTTGACCTTGACTCCTGGGACATACATGATACTTCATGATTCTCATCTGAAAAATGGACTTCATGCTATAGGTTGTGTCAGGTTTTTGAAGCTGCCACATAGACTATCTGGGACCATACTACCCAAGGCAGTATGAGGAGAATACCATGTTGCACAATGGTGCCAGTAAGAACACAGGTCCTACTCCTTGGGCATCTCTGGATACAGCCTTTCCAGTGAGCCTCCTATTATCTTTTTTATGTCACTTTGAATTTCCTCCTTCATAATTCATTCCTTTCCATTTCTTCTTTCTTCTCTTCATACTCTGCTCTCTAATATCTTGCAGTTTCACAAACTGAAACAAACATTTTCCTGTACTTAAATAACACATGGATTCTCCCATCTCTATCATGACCTTTCTTTCTCCCTGACTTTTTCTGTCTTTGGAATATTATAATAATGGCCTCTAGTTTGTGGTTAAGAAGTTGTGGGTGGTGAATGCCATTTTAAGTCTTTATTGTTACTTTGCTTTCCTGAGGGAAAAAATAAATAAAAATATAAAGCTTTGAGTTTCATCGTTTCAGGATATACCTTAGTCCTATCTCATTATGATGAGCCACTTCTTAGCTGATATTCACTGAGTATTGGCATATTCTCTTCTGACTTCCAAATCCTGTCCCGATTTCATCTTTAAACATTTTCTGTATGTCCTCAGCTGCAGCCTGGCTGAACTGCTTGCCTTGTTTAAATGTTACATCTTCTCTCTAGTTTTAGTGGCTTTATGTCTGTTGTTGGTTTTATCCCTGGTTCATAATGCCTACTGCTGAATGGCATGCATTATTCCCATTAGGGAACATACATTTCTAGAATAGTGTTTCTCTTGTCTTAGTGCTGACAGTTTCCAATGAATTGTGATGTAAGAACAGAAGTTATGCTGGCTCTTCTCTATTCTCTGTCAACTGGTTGATGAAAAATATCTTTTTAAAATTGTATATATATGTGTGTGTGTGTGTGTTGTGTATATGTACATGTGTAGGTACTGCATAGGTTGAGTGTCCTGCTCTATCACTTTCTAGCTTCCTTTGAGACAGGATTTCTCATTGAACCTAGAACTAGGGTGGTATCCAGAAGAAATCAGTAACCCAGTCTCTGTTCTTCATCCCCCCACCAAAAGAACTAATGTTAGGAGCACTCATGACTATGCCCACTTTTCATGCAGATCCTAGAAATCTGAACTCAGTTTCTCATGTTTGTGCAGCAGATGCTCCTGCCTTCTAAATCTTCTCCACAGATCACAAAACACTAGCTTGTTCACTGAGTAGAAGTGAACAGGGAAGTAAACGAATTGTCCATGATGAGTTACCAATGTGATATCTAAAGACCAAGCTGAAGCTACAGAGTTACAGCTCCTTCCTACAGTCAGTGGATGTCAATGACTTGCAAATCCAAGGATCTTTGTTGTTGTTTGTTCTTTAGCTCTTTTGGGAGGCCCATCACTAAGTTCCCAAATAAATCACACAGAGGCTTATTCTTGATTATGAATGCCCAGCCTTAGCATGACTTTTTTCTTACCAGCTTTCGTTAACTTGAATTATCCCATCTACATTTTGCCTCTGGGCTTTCCCCATTCCTTTACTTCTGTAAATCTTACTCTTACTCCATGGCTTGCTGTGCAGCTGAGTGGCTGGCCCCTGGAGTCCTCATCCTTCTCTGTCTCCTAGATCTTTCCTCCCATATTTCTCCTTTTGTGTATTTTCTCTGCCTGCCAGCACCATGTATCCTTTCTCCTGCCTCACTATTGGCCACTCAACTCTTTATTAGACCATCAGGTGTTTTAGATAGGCATAGTAACACAGCTTCACAGCATTAAACAAATGTAACATAAATAAAAGCAATACATCTTAAAATAATATTCCCCAACAAATCTTTCCTAGTCTTATTAATATTCTGTTCCATTTCTATAACTCTTCCTGTTGACTTCTGACTCACCATGCAGGATGCCTTTAATTCTAAACTTAAACAATACAGAAATGTAACAGGAAAGAATGAAAGAAAGAAAGAAAGAAAGAAAGAGAGAGAGAGAGAGAGAGAAAGAAAGAAAGAAAGAAAGAAAGAAAGAAAGAAAGAAAGAAAGAGAAAAAGAGAGAGGGAGGGAGGGAGGAAGGAATGGAAGGAAGGAATGGAAGGAAGGAAGAAAAGGAGGCAATATGACTGATGATAGCCAAGAGCACATCTTGGCTTGAACATGAGCAAAGCCACTTATTGCTGAAATTACTAAGGCCACTCCACGTAGTTAAAAGGAGATTTATTTAAAGGCGTAACTCACAAATGAAGGGATAGGTAGATGATGGGTTCTGGAAGAGACGCAGCGCAGTCCGGCGGTGTTCTCTGGAGAACTTTCCTCGGTCTACCTCTCCCGTCCAGCTCCAGGAAACAAGAGAGCGCCGCGCATCCCAATCTCAGGTCTTCAGGCCCTCCTTTGGCCCCGCCTTGTAGGCGTAATAGTACGGAAGCCTCATTGGGTATTGGAACTTCCAGACCAAAGCTGGAGTGGCTACCCACTACATCTCCCCCTTTTTGTCTAAATAAGAAGGTTCTAACTTAATACAAGATTATATACAAAGGAATGTTTATCAAATATTGTCCAGGAGTAATGAAGGATAATGACCTAGATAAGATGGGACTATAATCAGTGCAAACAATATCAAGCAAGAAGCACATACTAAAATCCAGAGATATATAGAGCATAGGTAAATGGCATGTTACAAAGATCATTCCAAAAGGTGTCCTATCCTAAAGAACCTGAATCTAATACTTAATATGTTCTATCTAAGATATTATATATACTAATTTGTAACTATAACTGCTAGTCTTCAATCCCATCAAAGACCTGAGAAGGAATATAATGGTACCTGAGAAATGGTAGATGGATGCAAGCACTTTCGGGAATCTTGCAAGAGTAGACCGAGACAGCTGACAGCCTGGACAGTCACCTAATGTTTCTCAGCATTGTTGGTGCATTCAGATTGGCTACAGGCCTGGAGTATCTGACAGACCATTTTCAGAAGCAGGAATTCTGAAAGACCATCTTACCCTGTCTTGGCAGAGTACAGTGGTCGCTTTCCTTGTGTCCCGCTTGTCCAGAAAGGACAGCATTGCATTCGTACTGTCAGCAGTCAAGGCAAGGGCAGTTCTTTGCCCAGTAGGCCATCTTGTGCCAGGAAGACAAACTTCCAAATGGAAATGTCTTAGAAGCCCAACGTTCTCTCGGGATCATATTGGTGCTGCCAGGAGCAATTGTGTCTCACGTCAACAGAATTCTAAGTTATTTAAATGCCATATTCTCTAGGTCTATGAAGTGTTTGAAGATTACCTGTCCATTCGACCTATGTATCTGTAAATCTAGATAACCTAACTAACGTAACTATAGAGATAACAAGCATAGGTGACTATAAATCTATAAGTTTTATCTATCTAAATAACCTAAGGACTAAGGCTTCATGTAAACAAGGTAAACAGTCTATAAGCAAATGTACGGTAAAGGACAATGACTTCAGAATTGTGACAATACACAAAATATCTTTAACAGAGGTAGGAATGTATAGTGCAATATGCAATATGACAATAATCTTAAATATATATCAATATACAGAATATCCTAAACAGAAGTAGAACATACATAAAGTATGACAGATATAAATTTACATTTGCATCAAAATACAAATATTTCAAATAAGAGTAGAAATATATGTACATTATAACAAATTTAGTTCTGTACTTGTATCAATATACAAATTATCTTATACATTTGTATCAACATAGAGGGATCCATAACAGTGCAAATTACAGTGCAAATCATCTAAGGCTGCTATTATACTAAATTTGTTTACTAGTATATACAATAATCTACCATAATATCTTATACCTATCCATTCCATTTCTTCTTTTCCTTTTTTTTTTTTTTTTTTTTTGAGAATACTGAGTCAAATATTTTCTTCCATCCCCAACCCTATAACCATCATCCATAACCCTGAGAAATATGAAACCTTAGGGAAAAGGGGCGTCGTTTTCTTAGAATTGCTTTCTGCTGTTTAGGGGGTGATGGTATCCCTGTTGGGTACTGTGAGAGAGCTCAGTTATAAATCTCAGTTAGACTAACTGTAGGTTCCGCAGCGAGTCTTAGAGTAATGAGTAAGATTGTTTAAAATTCTGGCAAGAAGTGTAGTATGATGATGATTACCATGGCATCATTCTGGATTGGATAGAGTTGTTGGGGCCCCATCTTCTTTCTGGAGACTTCAGAGATTGCTATTGGAAAAACTTATTTGTTATCAAAATGGAAAGTTTGGATTTAAAGAGGACAGAACATGTAAGAAAGGATTCTGAGAAATCAAGAGTAAGCATGGAGAGAATTAGAATCTTGAAGACAATGGTTCCTTTTTATTGGTTTCCTTCTGTCCCACATCAGAGGGCTCTTCTGATATGGGACTGAAGAATCTCTCAACCTTTTCTTTTAGCAATATGCTTGGGTTTAGAGAAGGAGTGAGCCCATTCCATCTCCAAAGCCAGCTTGGCTTATAATTGAATTGGAACCACAACTTGTCTAGATTGATAGAGATATAGACGTCAGACAGTGAGATTTTTACCCTGTGTAGATTGGTACCAATAGATTCTTTCTTTCTGCTGTAAACATCTGGATATCCAAGGCCTTATGATTTCTGGAAGATGGGTATTTCCATTATCCTGGAAAGACAAAAACAGAACCCTACCCCAACCTTTGATTATTAAATTTTTCTTACGACTTGTAGAGATGTCACATTGGTGGATGATCTTTTATTTCTCCTCATCAAGGGGTTTCTCCTGTTCAAATCGAATTTTTATTAATTTTGTTGGTATCCATAGCTTTTCTTCTCCTGCAGAAACAAAAGCAAAACCCCTTCCCCAACGTAGAACATATCCAGGTTTCCATTCTGAGGTCAGCACATCCTTGAAATAAACTGGTTGGTTTAGCTCAGGAGTTTTGTCTGTCGTCCAATGTCTCTCCGCAGCTGTTGTTCCTTTCTCATCAGCATTGAGAAAATTCAAGGTTAATAAAGCATTATGCAATCTATTTCTAGGAGTCATTGTTACCTGTTGCTGTTTATTTAGCATCTCCTTTAAAGTTCGATTGGATCTTTCTATGACTGCTTGGCCTGTGGGATTGTGTGGTATACCTGTAACATGCTTTATATTGTAATAAGCAAAGAATTGTCTCATTTTATTGGAGACATATGCTGGGGCATTGTCTGTCTTAATTTGTACAGGTATTCCCATGATGGCCATAACTTCTAATAGGTGTGTAATCACAGAATCAGCCTTTTCAGAACTCATAGGAGTTGCCCATTGAAATCCTGAATAGGTGTCAATGGTATGATGTACATACTTTAATCTTCCAAATTCTGCAAAATGAAACACATCCATCTGCCAAATTTCATTTCTTTGCATACCTTTTGGATTGCTCCCTGCAGGTAATGGAGTTTGGTTATAGATGGAACAAGTAGGACATTTTTTCACAATATCCTTGGCCTGTTGCCAAGTGATGGAGAAATCCTTCTTCAAACCTTTGGTATTTACATGGTATTTTTTATGATATTCTGAGGCTTCTAGCACATTACCTATTAGTAACTGATCAATCTCATCATTACCTTGTGCTAGAGGTCCTGGCAGACCTGTATGGGATCTGATATGTGTTATATATATAGGATGTTCCCTTTTTCTGATGATTTCCTGCAATTGTATGAATAATGAAGTTAATTCTGTATTATCAGGAATAAATTCAGCAGTTTCAATATGTAGAACAACTCTCTCTGCATATTGAGAGTCAGTGACTATATTGAGGGGTTCTGTGAAGTCCATCAGTACCATAAGAATGGCATACAGTTCTGCCTTTTGTACAGAGCTGTATGGACTTTGTACCACTTTACTTAAGTCTCCTGATTTATATCCTGCTTTCCCTGATTTATTTGCATCAGTATAGAACGTGAGGACTCCAGAAATTGGTTTTTGTCGTACAATGTGAGGAAGGATCCATTCAGTCTTCTTTATGAATTCTATTCTCTTGCTTTTGGGATAGTGGTTGTTAATCTCTCCCAAAAAGTTACTGCAGGCTCTCTGCCAGTATTCATTATCTTTCCATAGTGATGAAATTTCCTCATTAGTTAAAGGTACTACAATTTCTGCTGGGTCCATTCCTGTCAACTGGCGGAGTCTTAATTTACCTTTTTGAATCAAATCCGAGATCTTTTCTATGTAAGTCTTTAATTTCTTATTTGGTTTACGTGGTAGGAATATCCATTCCAATATAATATCTTCCCTCTGCATCAAAATACCTGTTGGAGAATGTCTCGAGGGGAATATGACAAGAATGCATTTAAGTTCTGGATCCACACGATCCACATGTGCTTCTCGAATTGTCTTTTCTACTAGAGCCAATTCCTTCTCAGCTTCGGCTGATAATTCTCTTGGACTATTTAATTCTTTGTCCCCTTCTAGAGTATTAGCCAAATTTTGTAGTCCATCTTTGGGTATTCCCATGATACCCAGTAAGTTGGAAATGCTTCCTAATAACTTTTGAAAATCATTAAGAGTCTTCAATCGATCTCTCCTTAGTTGTACCTTTTGGGGTCTAATTTTTTGTAGCTCTATCTTATATCCTAAGTAATTAATAGAATCTCCTCTTTGTATTTTTTCAGGAGCAATTTGCAGTCCCCAGCGAGGCAAAACTTTTTTTACTTCTTGAAACATAATTTCTAATGTATCTAACTTTGGATTAGCTAATAGGATATCATCCATATAGTGATAAATTATGGATTGTGGAAACTTTACACGAATTATCTCCAGTGGTTTCTGTACAAAGTATTGGCACAAAGTAGGGCTGTTTAACATTCCCTGTGGGAGGACCTTCCATTGATATCTCTTGACTGGCTGAGAATTGTTATAATTAGGCACTGTGAAGGCAAATTTTTCTCTATCATTTTCTTGTAAGGGTATGGTAAAGAAACAGTCTTTTAAGTCAATAACTATTATAGGCCATTCTTTGGGTAGCAGAGAGGGCAAGGGTATCCCAGTCTGTAGGGAGCCCATTGGCTGAATTACTTTATTAATAGCTCTCAGATCTGTCAGCATTCTCCAATTACCAGACTTTTTTTTAATAACAAATACAGGAGAATTCCAAGGGCTGGTAGATTCTTCAATGTGTTGAGCATTTAACTGCTCTTGAACCAGCTGTTCTAAAGCTTGTAGCTTTTCTTTTGTCAAAGGCCATTGTCCAACCCAGACAGGTTTATTAGTTAGCCATTTTAAAGGTAAGGCAGTTGGTACTTCTGAGAGTTCAACATCAGTCGTGCTCTGTTTGTGAACAGCCTGAATGGTTGGTGACTGATTTTTATAGCATGTCATGATATTATTCCTAGAAACATGCATTGGTCTGTATTCCTTTTCTGAAAGTGTAGGAATTTTAATCTGGGTATTCCACTGTTGTAACAGATCTCGGCCCCAAAGATTTACTGCTACATTTGCTACATATGGCTTCAGCCTTCCTCTCTGTCCT
>CABHPH010133123.1:65793-89583 GCA_902168325.1 Peromyscus nudipes | reverse complement strand
GGTAGCACACACCTTTAATCCCAGCACTCAGGAGGCAGAGGCAGGCGGATCTCTGTGAGTTCGAGGACAGCCTGGTCTACATAGTGAGTTCCAGGACAGCCAAATCTGCACAGAGAAACCCTGTCCCAATAAACAAACAAACAAACAAACAAACAAACAAATAAATAAATAAATAAATAAATAAAAGATCACCAGGACTGAAGGAAGTTAGGCCACACTGAGAGAGGGATCTGCCCACATGACCTAGGTCCTCAGGCTGACAAGGGTTTGGTGTTAGAGATAGGGGCACAAGTGTGGAGGAGGGGTCCAGTCAGCTGCTGCAAGCTGTGGCTAGTGTCACAGAAGAGGAAGTGAGTGGGCTGTTTGGTCATGGGACCAAGGTGATCATAGGCCAATGGTGGACCTAAAGCTGCTCTGTCCTTACACTATGCCTGGAGAGAGTGGAGTTGCTGAACTCTGGGGCCTGTCCAGCAGGGCATTTTTCTCCTGGAGGTCTACTCTCCAAGGCTTGGGCCCAGGGAAGAGACCCAGCTGGTCCATGATGTTTCCAGAGACTCACTTCCTCTGGGCTGCCCAGGAAGTGGTTTCAGAGGAGGACTGACCAGCTCTGCCTGTGGCTTGCTTCACCCCAGCTCTGCCTGTAGAGGGGAGTAGTGTCTGGCCTGTGGGTTAGGCCAATTGACTAGGCTTTCCATACCAAGACTGTCCAGGCTTGTCTGGAACTCTGGTGGAAGACAGCCTGAGACCAGTAAGTCACCTGCAGCCCCACAACCCCACGTCCTCCCTGTTCAAGCCTGTAGGCCAAAGGGGCTTCAGCACCAGTAGACACAGCCCGTGGGGGTGGCAGGGCCCCTTCTGTGTTTCAGAAATTAGGTAGCACCAAGCAGCTGTGTGGATAAATCTGTGTAAGTGGTTTTCACACTCAGTACCTTGGTTTTTTTTTCTCTGACAAAATCATGTTTATATTCATTTTTATGGGCTATTTGGGAAACAGCAGATAAGTGTATGCAAAATAGCAAGAACTGGCTGAGTGGTGGTGGCGTACACCTTTAATCCCAGCACTTAGGAGGCAGAGGCAGGGGGATCTCTGTGAGTTAGATGCCAGCCTGGTCTACAGAGTGAGTTTCAGGACAGCCAAGGCTACACAGAAAAACCTTGTGTTAGAAAAAACAACTACAAAACAAAGAAAGAAAAAATGGCAGGAACGGAAGGCATGTAAAGCACTCAGTGCCTGGTGCAGAGTAACTATTCAGATCCATCAAGCGATACTGATAATGTGCCATTATTGTTTGATAGGCTGGAACTGGCCTAGTGTCACAGCCACATGCCTGTGGAACCCAGCTGAGAAGTCAGGTCTCTGACTTCCTCCATTCTGTTAATTCTGCTGCCACTCACAATACTAGGTGTTGGGGAGGGCTAGACTGATTCATTGGGTCCCATGTCCTCTTCAGAAGGGCCCCAGGGTAGAGTAGCTATGCACAGTCAGCAGCACAGTCTGCTCCTGTTTGTGTCCCCTCGCTCCCTTTCAAAGTGAGGAAAGTAGATCTCACAACAATGTATGAAGAGAAGGGAAAGGTAGCCCACAGCTAGCCGCTTAGGGCTCCTCTCTGTTTGGGTCCCTGCAGGACTTTGGGTTTGGAATGAGGAGGTGGGTGGTGAGCCCTCTAATCAGGCTACCTATCCTTGGGACCCCTGGAGTTAGCCTTTGGGTCAGAGAAGGGTCAGGCATCTGGGACTGATTAGGTTGGAAAGTGGGGCATGTACATCCATCCATGTTGCATCACTGATATGTGGCAGTTGGTGGGAGGAACCTTCATGTCCCAGGAATACAAAGAAGGTCATGCTCGTCTTGGCCCATTGCTGTTTGGGGCCAAGAAGCTGGGAGTCTCTGGTGATGAAGAATGGTAAGGATGGTGGTGTAGCATACAGGCCCAGGAGGTTGGAGGGCTGGAGATCAATGGGAACCTGGGCCAAATATAAGGGAGGACATCCTGAAGGTCCAGGGGTAAGACCTCCGCCACATCAGACATTCTCAGATGTAGTTGTTCCTGCCTGTGTACCCAAACCAGAGACTAGACCGCTCTCAGCCTCTGTTGCCTCATCTGTGAAATGGGCAGAACAAGGATGTCTGTGTGAGGCGTGAATGATGGGAAGGAGCCACTATAGGGGTAATGTATGGGAAGACAGAACACTGCACTCAGAAGCTCCTTATAGAGTGAACTTGGTTGTCGGGGAACTGAAAGGGGTCCCTGTAGCCAGGGCCCAGGAGTGAGGAGAAGGCAGCTGTCTAGATCAGGGAGGTCAAGGCTGCAGGTTGATGGACTTGGTGGGAAACACTAGGAGCTGAGTCAGGGATGGCAGGGTTTGCTTTACTGTCTTTAAAGTCTTGAAATCCCTGATTGAAGCTGGGCCATAGGGATTGTGGGGGCCAGAGTAGGGGAGGGTGAGCGTTAGGCAGGCAGGTGTTCAGTCTGGGCTCAGCAGTAGGGACCAGGTTGGGGAGGAGGTGGAGGCAGGAGAGGCATGGAGTCTCACCTCAAAGGCAGGCTCGGGAGTGGGCTGCGTGGGGGAAGGCAGAGAAGCAGACAACCGGCCCCAGGTTTCTGACCTGGTGACTGTGAACGTGGGCACTCCTGGCAGATGAAGACACATGGAAGTGGGCCATCAGTAGGCTGCTGTGGGCTGATTTTTTTTTGACTCATTCATGTGGTGAGGTTGGGGAGCCAGGTGGGCACGTATGCCTACAGTATGGGGTTTTAGGTCCAAAGTGAGACCTGAGCATCTAAAGCTGGGTTGGTGGGAAAGTTTGAAAGGCCTCAGATAGAAGATAGAAAAGCTGTCCCTCAGAGGCCCCGGCCTGGGGGCCAGGAGGGCAGGCCTGTGGTCGCTGAGCTGCTGTTTTCACAACAGCAGGAGCTTTGGATCACATTGATAGCCGTGTTGAGTAAACAGGCCAGTCACCAGGCCAAGGTTGGATCAGATATCTGTGTATAGACTGCGGGGCTGTTGGGGTCACGGTAGGAGGATCTCTGGAGGATCTCTGGGGTCTGCCAGTGGCAGAGCCAGAGAAAGCTTAGGGGTCTAGGTTTTCAAGACACAGAGACAGTTAGGCCATCAGGGGCTGCTGCTGACCACAGACTCAACTACACCAGCCTAGATGGGATCCTGAAGTAGCAGGCAGCCTAGGGCATCCCACAGCTGGATTAACCCCAAGAAGACCAGGGACAACCGGAGATGGGGTAGTGGAACAGGTGGGAGAGAGAGGGCTAGGCAGGAAGATAGCAGTGTTCACAACTTCTGTGTATATCTCTGCCTCATTCCAGGCCCTGCGTTGAGCATGGGATATGGGTATGATCATTCCCATATCGCAGATGGAGATACTGGAGAGGCTTGGCCACATTCTAAACTACATTCCAGCCCATTTAGGCCTGAGCTCACCAGTTTCTCTGTTTATTACTTATGAGGGGGATGGCCCACCTGTGGGTGCTCCTAGCTCTTCCCGCTTTCTCCAGATCCCTGAGGTCCTGGTCCCTGCCCTCTGCACGCTGCCCATCTTAGAGGCTATAGACAGATAGCAAAACCAAAGTGGCCATTTTACCTTCTCCCAGACACAAAACAGTTTATTGTTATAAATCTGAACATTCTGGGGACCCTCTTTGAGAGAGGGGGGAGGGAGAGAAGGTATAAGACAAGGGCTTGGGACCACTAACTCTGGCCAACAGAGAAGTCCCTACCTGCAAACATAGCCCCTCACCCCTACAGTTCTGATGGGCAGGTCTAAGAGTTTGAGCTGGAAACTGTTCCCCTCCCCACTCCTGGCCCCCCCTGGCTTTGTGGCTTTGGTTGAATTGCTCAACCCCTTGGTCATCTTCTGCAGTTGTGAGCCCGGGGGTCCCAGAGGGGGTGTGTGGGGGCCCCCCCCCCCCCAGCACTTAAAGTCCTCCCTCACTCACCAGGCCTGTGACGGCCACCTGTGAGCTCCAGCTTCAGCATTGGCTCACTTCCCCTCAGGGCCCTACAGGCAAGTAGGCAGGCTAAGGTCTGCCTTGGGATGTGCCTGACCAGCCTGTCCCTTCTCTTCCATGTTTTGGAATTCTCTTTGGACCTCCTGAAGAGGCGAGCCCATCCTGGCCTGGTTCCCTGCTCTCCTTCCCAGTCTCTCTTTTCTCCCCAGCCATTATGCCCAAGGATACTGTGACAGGAAAAGCTATATTTGGTGCCAGAACCTAATCAGCTATGCGAGGTCCTTCCAGGTCCCTGAGTTCATCTCTGTGCCTAGTGTGTGTCTGTTGGCTTATCACACTGCGTGTGTGTGTGTGTGTGTGTGTGCACGTGTGTGTGTGCGCGTGCATGCATGCATGCGTGTGTGCGTAAACCCACATGCCTGGCTGTGTTGACATGTGACAGCTGTGGGTGTGTGGGAGCTGTTCCTCTTTGTGTGCCACTGTGTCATCCTAGGGCTGTGTGTGTACCTCTGTTTGTGTGTCTACCGTGCGTCCCATCAGCTTGCTCTGTCTGAGGCACTAGCTGCTGGGACTGACCCCGGGCTGAGGCAGACTTTTGTGGCCCCAGCCCCCACCCTGTTCTGTGCAGAATCATGTCACTGCATGCATATTTCCTGAGAGAAGACTCCCAGCTTTCACTTGATTCTTAGGGTAGCCCAACCCTTGTGCAATTGGAAAGGAATGATTATGCCACCCGAGGCCCACTTCCTATTCCCATGGACTGTATTTGGAATTCCCTTTGGTAGTGAGGCATGGTCCTTCTGTAGCCCAGGCTGGCTGGAATTCCCAATCCTGCTGAGTGCTGGAATTACAGACAGACAGTGCCCACCATACTTGCATGTAACTAATCCAGGTTTTCATGGTTTTTGTTTTGTTTTGTTTTGGTTTTTTGTGATGCTAAGGATTGAATCCAGGGTCTTGTACCAGGCAAGTAAGTATTGTACCACTGAGCTCCACCACCGGCTCTTTTTTTTTTTTTTTTTTTTTTTTGGTTTTTTTTTGAGACAGGGTTTCTCTGTGTAGCTTTGCGCCTTTCCTGGAACTCGCTTTGGAGACCAGGCTGGCCTCGAACTCACAGAGATCCGCCTGGCTCTGCCTCCCGAGTGCTGGAATTAAAGGCGTGCGCCACCACCGCCTGGCTCACCACCGGCTCTTAGTTGTGGGATTGTTGAGTAGCCATCATGTAGCCAGGACTGAGATGACTGAACTAGAGGTAGAGACAGCACCCCACCTACAGCCAACCCAAGTCCTCAGCACTAAGACGGTGACACAGGTTACCAATAGGGAAGCAGCTGCCTTCCCCAGGAGTAGGGAGAGATTACCAGGGCTGGCTTTTGGAACTATCTAGATGGATACATGAGAAGAAGGCCATTCTGTCTAAGGGCCATGCGCAGGTTCATGGGGCCTGGCAGGTGAGGTGCCAAGCTGCCAGAGGGAGTTGAGGGGAGAACAGGATGGGGCCAGTGTGTGGGAAG
Organism: Peromyscus nudipes; assembly: GCA_902168325.1. Classification (NCBI taxonomy): domain Eukaryota; kingdom Metazoa; phylum Chordata; class Mammalia; order Rodentia; family Cricetidae; genus Peromyscus; species Peromyscus nudipes. The sequence continues at coordinate 84,104 of CABHPH010133123.1, read as the reverse complement.
CCCTAAATGGCAGGTTGAGGTGTCTGACTTCTTCAAGAACAGTGCTACTTGAGAAGGTTCCATGCTGTGGGAGAAGTCACTGCTGAGAGAGGGCTGCTGGGGTGTGGAGAGCGGGAGGAAGGACAGAGTAATGAAGAGTCCGGGGAGGAGAGTACGGGGCAGTAGCTGGTCCCATGGAGTGAGGGAGGAGTGGCAGGACATGAGGTCAGTCCTGTGGAGGCATCCCTGTCCTGGGACCTGGCTGGGACCTGAGACCATGGGCTCTGGTAGAGGCCTTCTCTCTGCTCATCCTGCTGGGCCTATTTCCTGAGTTATGCAAGCTCATGGCCTCCTTGACTTGGTTCTGTCTGGGAATTCCACTGCGGAGGTCAGCCTCCTAGAGGCGTCTGTCCACAGACTGGCTGTTCTTCCTACCTGCCCTGCTCTTCACGACTGCAGGGCCAGCTTTTTCTCCCCTGCTAGTCACATCACCTCTCAATCCATTCTGTCCCATGACCAGACCTATGTCTGCTCTTCTCTCCTTCATTCATCCCTCCCAGACCTATACACCAGGTAGGGTGGCAGCCCTAGGAGGGCATCACTTTGCTGCCATCTGCATCTAGTCTTGCCAGCAGATGGCACCTTCTATGGGTAGGCAGCGAGTGCCAGTCTGAGGTTAGGCAGGCATGGGTGGTAGAGGGCTACATGAAATAGGCTCAGGGCTCCTCAGGGGTTTGTTCCCAGGTATCTGTTGAAGAAGTCAGGTGACCCACCAGGACCTTCAGCTCATGTTTTCTTGAGTCTGTCCACACTTGGCCATAGCAGTCTGGTCAAGGTCTCTCTTCTCCATCCCCTGCACCAGCTTTCCCTGCTGTCCAATGACATGACCCTATGGCCTGTGAGACAGAACCAACCCAGGGCAGAGGGAGACTGTGAGAGCTGAGGCCTTTCAGGCGGAAGCCTGGCCTTTGCTCTCCCTGTACCGTTAGGAGGTGGACAGTCAGTCTCTGTTCCCATTCTCACCCCACTTGGAGCCACCCAGTGGGAATGCCAACAGTGCCCTGAGCTAGCCCCTCTCGGTGCCTTGGGCTGGCTGGAAACAGGTTTCTGTTTGCTCTGGAAAAGGTGACCTGCCTGCTGTGGACTTAGCCACTGCCTTCCTTACCACAAGGCTTCTGGTTTCTGGCAAGGATAGGGACCCAGGCCAGTTCCCCATGTTTTCAGAAATGGAGAAAAAACAATAGTTCAGGGCTCTGTACCACCCTTGTTGTGCAAGAGGAGATGAGTGGCCTTGAGGGCAGGCCTAGGACCAGTCCAGGATTCAGGGCGAGGGTAGGTGAATAGATCGGCCAAGCACAGGGCTCTACATTCTCGCTTTTCTGTCTTCGTAAGTGTTTGTGCTATTCCTGCTCTATTTACCTGTCTCCATTTCTACCTTCTTTCCTCTCTTTGTCTCTTCTTGGAGAAGTCCATTAGAAAGAAATGAATTGCAGCATCCAGCAGGCCTACATCAAATCTTCCCACCACTTACTTACCACTTACCAGCTGTGTGACCTTGAGTAAGTCACGTACCCTCTTTGAGCCTTGATTTCTGTATCCAGAAAACACTTTCTGGGGCTACACAGGGGTAAAGTGAGCAAATAGAACTACAAGGCTAATGCTGTATGTTGTTATCTTGGACAGGACAGTCTTTCTCAGAAGTGGGTGAGCTGAGATTGGCAGCTTGGCTGTTTGTCTCTCTCCCCTGCTCTCTTCCTCATAGACAGACTGGAGCGGCAGGAGCATAGAGACTCGGAACCCCCAGTAGTGGGGAAGACATGCCTGCGCGCGTGTGCTCGCGCGCACGCACACACACACACACACACACACACACACCCGTGGAATGCTGTGAGGATAGCTGCTGTCCCCTGGGCCTGCAAAGCCTGGGGCTGAGGCAGTGACCTTCCTTTGGGGCCTGTGGCCCTGGGCCTATTTGCATGGGGTTTATAAATAGTGGGCACACCTTGCCCCTGCGCTTCTGCCCACCCCCTCTTCCCACCACTGCTCCACACAGCAAGGTTGTGGGGCACACTGATTCATTGTGCAGATGGACGCCATTGCCCAGAACCTCTCGCGGGGCCACACTGAGATGGAAGCAGATGCTAGCTAGCTCGTGTATCATGTCTCCCTTCTAGGGTCCGAGTACTCCAAGTGAGGGCCAAATGGGCATTTGCACCAGCAGGGGCCTTCGCTGTCGTTTTTGTCCCAGGAACTTGGGGGCAAGGTGATTTGACCCCTGCATGACTCTTGGGTAGTCTTATGGCAGCCCACAAAGACCACGGCTCCCCAGTGCTAGCTAGTAGCACTGCGGCCTGGATGCAGGTTTAGGGCTGGGGCCCAGCCCTGCTGTGGTTGTGGTTTTCCCTCCAGTGGCTTCTAACAGCAAGCTGCTGTGAGTGCGAGCCGAAGTTGAGGCCGCAAGGGCAGCCCACGGGTTGGGTCCTGAGCCGGCATTACCCTCCCGCGGCTGCTCTGACTCCTTGTCTCTTCCACACAGCTCTGTGAGCCCAGGGCAAGCTGGGAAGGAAGCAAGGGAAGCCTTGGGCCTGCAGGCAGAGCTGGACGCCAGGGGAGCTGTGGAGAGGCTGGCCAGCAGGTGTGTGGAGTGCTTCACACAGTCCAGGGCGAGCTGACCGAAGTTCCTGCAGACATGGTTTTCCTGTCTCAGAACTGGGGACAGTTTCCAAGCTCTCACTGACGTGTGGGCAGGGAGAAGAGACACAGTGGGGATATGAGCAGACTTAGAGAGGGTGTCCTGAAGGGCACAGGGGTAGCATTAACAGGAGGGCATGTCCTCAGTCTGTCAGGCTGACGTTGGCCCTTATCCTAGTGGGCTAATGAGACACCAGCACAACAGCTTAGAGACCAGGGACAAGTCCTCATCTGGAATGTGAGGTTGCAGAGACTCAGAGCTCAGGAGGTCTGAATAGCCACATAGCCAAGACAGCATTGGTGTCAAGAACCTGTGTCTAGCCAGCCTCACCATTTTGCTACTGGGATGACTCTAATCTCTTGTCCCCGAGGAGCCTAGGCCCCTTCTCCTGCTTTTTCTCTGGCTGTTTGACTTTACCCTCTGAGGTACTAAGCTAGCTGCTCACTACCCTGCCTTGTTCCTGAGTTATCTCATTGAGACAGAGGCCGAGCTGTGCCCGCTGTGATCTGACCTTTGGTATGTGGCCTATGCCAAGTGTGTGTTAGGAGGGGCCCTGCTTATTACTTCAGACCCTGAAAGCACTCACTGGGGCACTTGATGCCTTGGACTCCGAGGTCAGTAGGAGGTCCAAGATGTCTTTTTTCCTTTGGGATTTGGGACATCCGTCCAAGATTCCTACATGTGACCAATGCCAGGCCTCTGTAGCTTGCTTTTCACGCCACCGTTTACTGACCTCTCATCATATCATGTTCCCACATGGCCTCCCAGGCACACTCACTTCCACGACTGTGTCAGTCCTTGTGCTCGTTAGTTTTTTGTGAGCTTAACACAATCTGGAATCGTGTGAGAGAGGGAACCCCTGTTGAGAAAATGCCTTCATCAGATGGACCTACAGGCAAGTCTGTAGGGCATTTTCTTGATGGGTGTGGGAGGGTTCAGCTCACTGTGGGCAGGGCTGCTCCTGAGCAGGTGGTCCTGGGAGGTATAAGAAAGGTAGCTGACAGCCTGGAGAGCAAGCCAGGAAACAGCTTGCTCTCTGGGCAGTTCCTATATCCAGGTTCCCGCACTTTATGATGGACTGTAAGCTGTAAGCTGAAACAAGCCCCTTCCTCCTCGAGCTGCTCTGGTCATGGCGTTTATCCCAGCAGCGGAGAGCACACCAGGAGTCTTATTCTTGCAGACCTGCGCCTTTCAGGCCCATCACCATGCAGGCTCATGCATACTCCAGGCCAGGAGCCCGCAGCAGCTTCTCCGTTTCTGCCCTCCAAATTCTCACGGGCACTGGTCTAGCACTCAGCATTTGCCCACCTGCTGGTTTCAGGCCTGAGACTGGGGGCTGTGGGCACAGGCTGAGATTGTACACCTGCTCTCACTTTTACTGAGCAGGAGCCAGACCTGGGCAGGATTTGGTGGGATCAGTCTCTCTGGTCCGTCTGTTCTGCTCTGGCGTGGCCCAGAGCTCTGGCTGGGCACTCTGGGCTGGGCTGCAGGCTGAGGTCAGTGTTTCCTGTTGAGCTCATCTGGACTGGGAGCTCTGGGAAGACCAGGCTGCTCTTCTGGTTGCCCTGCTAAGGAGCTGGATGGAGCTGCTTCATGCTGGGCAACTGGGTTTCTGGTTTTGGGGTGTGTGTGTGTGTGTGTGTGTATTTTTAAGGGTGCCCTGAGTCCAGCTTTGTATATTACACTCAACATTAAAATACAGTTTTATATTTGGAGAAAAATGTGAAACTGCACCCCCTTTTCATGTCCCCCCACTGTGTTCCTTTCACACCTCCTTACCTGCCTGGAAAGGATCGTGGTCACTGCCTCCATTCTCAGTTTGAAAGGACAGGAAATCTAAATAGGTAGGAGACATGTGACCTGAGGGGCTTGTGTTCAGAAGGGTGGGGTGTGTTGAACAAAGTCAGGGCAGAGTTAGTAGAGCTCTAGCCTTCCATCTGGCTCAGCCTGAGTCTCAGTTTGCCCATCTAAAGAGTGGGTTCTTTGGCTGATGAAACAGGACTCAGTTTGCCATGCTTCTCTGCGTAGGTGGTTATGAGCAAAATCAACCGAGAATCAAGAGGGGCTTCACGAGCCAGTAGAGAAGAGGGCAGTTGCTGGCACTGAATGGGGAGCCCAGTACATACTAGGTCTCTGGCATGCTTAGGTGGTCAGTAATTGGCCATGAGAGGGGCACTGACTTCCCCAAATGATTGCCTCAGGATCACAATTCAAATGCCTCCAGGGTCCAGTTCAGGAATGGGGACAGTATCCTGACCTGGTAGGCAAAACAGCAGCCAGCACAGTGGCTGTCGCTCAGCAAGTCTGGTTTCCCATCTTTTAGTTTTACCAGTGGTGCCTCAAGTCCAGACTTAGGTTAAACTGCCCAGCTTTCCCCATTGGCACCAGAGACTAGTGCATTTGGTGCACCATGTGGGGCAGTTCCAGTGGTGTGAGCTCTGTGGAGAGTGGGGGCCTGAGTATCCCGGCAGCGGTCTCCACTGCCTCTGCGTCACTGCCTCGCTTCATCCCTTCATGTACCCAATCTTCCGCAGGCTTCACCATGGCGCCGTTCCTGCGCATCTCCTTCAATTCCTATGAGCTGGGCTCCCTGGAGATGGAGGATGAAAGCCAGCCTTTCTGTGCTGTGAAGATGAAGGAGGCACTCAGCACAGGTAGAGTTGGAAGCTAGTCCCTAGAGGGGCATGGGACCTTCTCCCCCAGATTCTTCTTGTGTCTCCCTGAGCTACCCTGCTGAGGATGCAGGAAGACAGAAGCCACCAAATTCTCTCCAGGGTTTGACACTGATTGAATTGAGCCTCCTACATCTTGGGTTTCACCCCATGATTTCCATGTCTTCTTGGGCCAGACCCTGAGCTGGACACTGAGGCTATTGTGTTCCAGAACTGGCTTGGCCTTGCCTTGTCCCCCAGCAGGGGGAGCTGGACAGGTCACAGGAGATGAGTCTTGTGCTGAGGGAGCCTAGGGTCAGGGTGACTTTCTGGAGGATGCACCCTTCACTCTAGTCTCACCTTCTGCTCCCTGTCGGCTACCGCCTACACCTATTAGGTTCTAGCTGATCTGCCCCTTCCTCCAGGAAGTCTCTGGATGTCAGGGTCAGGCCACTTGATGGCAGGAAGGTTTAGAACCACGGTCTTTGTCCTCAATCCCATACAGCTGTGCCTGTGACTTAGTGGTTACCTGAGGAATACAGTGGTTCGTGTCTCTGTCTGGGACTTGAGACAGGACCAGGCCATGTTCCTTGCCAACCAGTCCATGGCTGGCATGTGGCCACTCTTACATGTGTTCACTGGGTGAATGCAAACAGAAAGGGGAGTTGAAATGGAGCTGGAGCAAAGGGGTTACAGGAAAGGGAACAGCAGGAGCAAAGACTAGAGGTGGGGCCCACCAGAGTACCCTAAAGACACGGGAGGCTGTGGGGTGCTTTGTGGGATGCTGGAGAGCCGTAGCAGAGCCTCGGGACTGGATGGAGAGTAGGTCGTGTGGCAATGAGGGATAAGGAGGGAAGGAAGGACTTAGGAGTCCTAGCCTGACTTCCCATTGCAGAGCGAGGGAAGACTCTGGTACAGAAGAAGCCCACCATGTATCCCGAGTGGAAGTCAACATTCGATGCCCACATCTACGAAGGCCGCGTCATTCAGATTGTGCTGATGCGGGCAGCTGAAGACCCACTGTCTGAGGTGACCGTGGGTGTGTCAGTGCTGGCCGAGCGCTGCAAGAAGAACAATGGCAAGGCTGAGTTCTGGGTGAGAGGCTCGCGGGCCGTGGTCTTGCATGTGCATTGTGTGCTTGCGGGATGGGACTTGGTGAGTGAGCACAACATCAGGACCAATTACCAGTATGACTTTGTAGCCACTGTGGTTTGAATCCTGGCCCTGATTTACCTCAAGGTCTCTTGTCAGAATGAGCATGAGTATCCAGTTCATTATTGCAAGCCAGTTATGGTGTCCCAGGTTTATGATCCTATGTACTTGGGAGGCTGAGGCAGGATGGTCACAAATTCAAGACCTGCTGGGTATCGAACGTAATGAGATCCTATTTCAAAATGTGAAAGTATAAAATTAGAGTTGGGGATGTAGCTCAGTGGTAGAGTGCTTGTCTAACATGCATGAAACCATAGATTCCGTCTCCAGCACCGCAAAGTCTGGAGACGCTGCAGAGTGACACCTTGTAGGTGGTGAAGGGAGTTATCTTGATTATTGCAACTACCTCTCTCCCCTCTACCCCTAACCTCCCCACCCCCATTAATTCTGGAAAGGCAGGATATACACTGTGAAGTGGTGTGCTCCCGCTCCAACACCAGGCTCTGTTTGGAGAGGCACCCGTTGTTCCTAGTTGGGGGTGTTTTAAGGATATTACAGGTCTAGCCAGGCATGGGACCAACGTCATGATATTTAGCAGCCAAGAGTTAAGAGAAGGAAGCTGGCAGCCTGCCCACTCACCTGCTGAAACGAGGGCTCTGCACATGCCTGTGCCCACATGCATCTCTGGTGGTGTACTTGGTGGCAGTAGAATGCCAGGCCCATACAACCCTGTAGGCTTCTGCAGCCTAACTAAAAAGGATCAGTGACCATTGGGAGCACTGGTCAGCCTTCAGTGAGGAATGAAGGCGCCCAGATGGAAGAGAGGGTGTGACACAGGGCTGCTCTGACTCTCAGCCAGTTAGGCAGGGACACAGGAGCCCCCTGGCCATATGCTCTTCCTGAGGAAATGCCACTGGGTCTGGGTCCTGGAATAGAGGCTTGGGCTCTTCCCTCTAGATGGTCTGGGCTAGTGAAGAACCTGTCCCAGAGTATACAGTGTGTGTGTTTCAGGGATGGCAGTGTGGTGTCTGAATGTGCATAGGGGGGTGGGGTGGGGAGTTTCCCTCCACACTGCTGCTGGGCCACAGGGCCTAGCAGGGTGTGGGCTGAATCCTTTCACTTCCCCAAATGTAATAATACCCTGGGTGCAGGGTGGGGCGGGGCTTGGGCGGGGCCCTGCCCACCCTGGGCAGGCAGGTGTCTGGCCAGGCTATAGGGCTCCCCCCTTGGCCTTGGGGGAGAGCCATGGGGCGGGTTCTGAGTCTCACCAGGGTCAGGCCCGCCCTCACTGATTTAACATCTCCCTCCCACCCCTGCAGCTGGACCTGCAGCCTCAGGCCAAGGTGCTGATGTCTGTGCAGTATTTCCTGGAGGATGGGGGTAAGACTCCCCACCTGGGCAGGGACAAGCTTGTTTGCCAGATCAGGGGCAGAGCTTGCACTGGTGCCTAAGGAAGCAACTCCCATGGGGTTATGTTGGGACCATCTTGGGAGATTTGCAGGGGGAGCGTCCTTCATGGACCCTGGGACTGACTTCACCCTCTGGCTCATAGATTGCAAACAGTCTATGCGTAGTGAGGAGGAGGCCAAGTTCCCAACCATGAATCGCCGTGGAGCCATTAAACAGGCCAAAATCCACTACATCAAGAACCATGAGTTCATCGCCACCTTCTTTGGGCAGCCCACCTTCTGCTCTGTATGCAAAGAGTTTGTCTGGTGAGGCCTGGTGACCCCTGCGGGGGGCACGGGAAGGAAGGGACCGAACTGAAGCGTCCTCACTCACTCTGCTGGGGCATTGCCTTCCAGGGGCCTCAACAAGCAAGGCTACAAGTGCAGGCGTAAGTCTTTCCTCTGTTCAACGTGTGCGTGAGTGTGCTTACACATGCCATTGTTTGTATCCCTGGGTCTGGATGTCACGTCTGGACGAGAACCCTGTGTACATGCGTGTGTGTGCTCAAGTCAGTTAGTGCCAGGCTGGCTTGTTGCAGCTTGCCAAGGCCAGTTCTGTGCGTTCCTGCCCAACTCTGTGCAGGTTCTCAGGTTGTTGCCAAAAATAGGCTGTTGTAGAGATTTACACGGAAACCAGCCATGGAGACACACACACACACACACACACACACACACACACACACACACACACGCACACACACACGGTCTCTGCCCTCAGGGGTAGGTGTGAGATCTTCACTAGCACTCCCCTGACTTTGTGTGCTTGTGGGTGCAAGTATCTCTGATGCGCAGGTGTGAGCGTACCTTTCACCCTGACATGCTGTGTGGAGCAGTCTCTGCAGACTGCAGGTGTGAGCAAGCAGAAGCTGGTCTATCATTTGCTCACTATAAGGTCAAGTTCCTTAGCACTGGCCCAGTGCCTCTGTTTCCTTGTCCATAAACTGGGGATAATAGATTCAAGTGTGAAGGCCACTGGGGTAAAATGTGTAAGCTATGTTTTAAGGGCTTAGCAGGTAGTGAGCATTCAGTCTAAGAAGCCTATTGTCATGATTGTGCAAGCTTTGTGTGTAGGTACAGGTGTCTTTGTACTGGGGCGTGTCATGTGTACATGTGAAAGAGAGCTTCCTTAGCAGCTGTTAGCTGACTTGGAATACAGAAATGGGAAAGAGAGGCTCTCCGGCCCCCATACAGCTTCCCTTCTGCCCACCCCCACCCCACCCCACCCAGGGAGTCCTTGAACCTTCTCTATTTTCCACAGCCCTTTAGATTGGCCCATCTCTTGCCCGTCCTTTCCAGGCCCCCTTCTGGAAGGACTGGCAGGAGGAGGAAGAAATAAAGCCCTGGGCTGAGGCCTGTGTAGGGTGAGGGTGTGGGCGGCCAGCGAGAAGGCTGGCTTTGTGCAGAGGGCTGTCCTTGGCCAGCAGTGCCAGCTCAGACTCTGCCTCTCTTGGTGCCTCCCCCTCCCTGTCCTGGGCCTGCGCCCCTTCCTTCAAGAATGCAACGCCGCCATCCACAAGAAATGCATTGACAAGATCATCGGCCGCTGCACGGGCACTGCGGCGAACAGCCGGGACACCATCGTGAGCTGGGCCCCTGGGGTCTGGGGACTGGGCAGGCGGGGAGCTGTGGGGGTCCCAGATTCTCCTTTCCTTCTTCGGCCTTTGCTATTCCCAGACCTCGAGGGAACCCTCTTAAGGATCTGACACCGCACAGAGTTGGGGGAGAGCTGGCCTGTGACCCCTGACCTGTAATACCTTTCCCTCTAGTTCCAGAAAGAACGCTTCAACATCGACATGCCCCACCGGTTCAAGGTTTACAACTACATGAGCCCCACTTTCTGTGACCACTGCGGCAGCTTGCTCTGGGGACTGGTGAAGCAGGGGTTGAAGTGTGAAGGTGTGTGCTACCCAGATCCCAGCTGTCCCCGACCTCCTGAGCCCCGCGGGGCACCCACCATGGTGCCGCACCTCTTTCCCTGAGACTTCAAAGGACTCTCATCTGTCTACCCTTCACTTGGGGGGACCCCTCATTTATGGGGAACCCCTCCTCACTGGCCTTCCTGACTTATGAGACCGTCTGAGCTGCATCCTCAAGTGTGCCGCTGGGGATCACTGAGGAGCAAGTGACTGGAAATACTTAACCAAGGCTTGCACACACTAGTCGGCCCTGCTCCCAAGCCTCGCTTATCCCAGGCTTCCCTTCAGGGGCGACTCAAGGCCTGAGGAAAGCTGCCTATCTTGCTTGTCCCAGATGTTAAAGGGGTTATAACTAGCTACCATTTTCCCTCCCTCTCCCTCCCCTTCCCATCCCCTCTCCCTCCCTCCTTGTCCCCTCCCCCCTTGTCCTTCTCTTGCTCTCTTTTCTCTCCCTCCCTTCTTTCCCCTTTTCTCTCCCTCCCTCCCACCCTTCTTTCTTCCCATTTCCCTCTCCTCTCATTCTCTCTCTGTCTTTCTTTGACCTTGGCCTCACACTGTGGCCCAGGCTGACCTGGAACTGTGTAGCTCAGGCTGGCCCCAAATGCAGAGCAGTCTTGCTCCCAGTTGCTGGGATTATGGGTGTGAGTTACTGCCTCCAGATACTTTCTTTTTCTGTACTTAAACCATGACATACTCTGAAATGCTCTTGGTGGCTTCAGATGGCCTCACCCCTGGAAGCTCAACAGTCCAAAAGTTCTCTCTTCCCCCTCCCTCCCTCTCCCTCTCCCTCCCTCCCCCTCCCTCATTCTCCTTCTCCCCCTCCCTCCCTCCTCCCCTTCCCTCCCCCTCCCTGACCATTCCTGAGACCTAACACCGGCGGTCCACTTGTGCCTCTTGTAGACTGTGGCATGAATGTGCACCACAAATGCCGGGAGAAGGTGGCCAACCTGTGTGGCATCAACCAGAAGCTCTTGGCTGAGGCCTTGAACCAAGTGACCCAGGTAGGCAGGGGCAGTGGGATCTGGACATAGGACGGTGCAGGCAGAGGGTATCAGGGCTCACAGAATGCCCAGGGAGCCCTGAGGTGGGTGAGGCTTCTGCAAGGTCATTGAGGAATTTAAGTGGTGCAGAAGTAGCCTTGTAATCTTGGGAAATTCATCATTCAGGCAGTTCTGAGGGGAGATGGCGACTGCAGAGCTGAGCATTGGGACATTTTGAATAAGGACAGAATCTGTTATATGTGTCATGTGTGTTATATTGTGTGGTATATATGATATATGTAGTGTGGGTGTTATGTGTGTGAGAGATGTGTGCGTGTATATGTGAATGTGGTATTTATTTGGTATGTAGCATGTGTGTCCAGGGTATGTTATCTATGGGTAGGTGGTATATAGAGTATGTGGTATGCACATATATATGCTGTATGTGCATTGTCTGGGTTTATTTACATGGTGTATGTGTGTGTGTTGTATGTATGCAGTATGTGATATATAGAGGTGGTTGGTACATGGCATGTGGAGTATATGTTGTATATACATGTCTGTGCATAATACATGTACATGCATAATACATATGATATGTGTAGGTATATATGGTATGTGAATGTGCAGCGTGTATGTGTTGGGTGTATAAGAAAGGGGTTCTCATGGTGTGTGTGTATTTACATATGACTGTAACTTAAGGGATAATAAAACTTTAGAGTAAACTTCTAAAGCCAGAAATGAAGTTAGTGGCTGGCAAGATGTTTCAGTGGGTAAAGGCACTTTCCACACAACCGGACAGCCTGAGTTCCTTACCTACAGAACAGGAGAGAAGCATCCCACAAGTTGTCCTGTGGTATATGCATGTGCGCACATGTGTGCATACACATACACACAAATAAATGTAAAAAACTGTTAGAAAAAAGAAATGAGATTAAACAGTTTATTAAATACTTAGGAAGGTATGGTCCAGTTTACTAAATTTCTGTGCCCTATAATCTGTGCCTTTCAGATCGAAGGGCCAGGGGTAGGAAGGAATGTGGCCTGGGAGTCCTAGGCTCTGCCCCTCTGACACCATTGGAATTGAGGGGGGATATTGTGGTGGGGGTCCTTTTCCTGGCCTAGGAGTTCTAACCATCTGGCTTCCTTCTTTCTCTTTCTCTAGAGATCTTTACGGAAGCTGGATTCAGGATCACCAGAAAATGTTGGAATATACCAGGGATTCGAGAAGAAGGCAGGAGTCTCTAAGGATGACTCCCCAGGTGAAGTTGGGCCAAATATCCCCTCTAAAGCTCCTATTCCCCAACAGAGCAGAGAAAAGGGCTGGGCTTCCTTGAGGAGTGAGTCCTGGGTTGAAGCACTGAGCGCCTTTCTCTCTGACCCCTTCCCCAGCCCACCCTTGGGACTCCAGTCAGTCTTTCTGTCTAGTAAGTTCAGGGGAGAGGCAGCACCATGGGGAGTGAGCCCTTCTCTCCTCCTGTGCGCTGGGAAGAAGAGAGTCATGTCTCTCTCTCTCCAGCAGACAGCAATGGGACCTATGGCAAGATCTGGGAGGGGAGCACCCGGTGCAACATCAATAACTTCACCTTCCACAAAGTGCTGGGCAAAGGCAGCTTTGGCAAGGTGAGAGAGAGCAGCCTGAGAGCCAGGGCTCAGGAGGTTCCTGTTGCACACCAGAGGCTGGGTGCTGGCGGCCTGCAGGGCCTTTGCTCAGCATTCTGCCCATTGGTAGGTACTGCTTGCAGAGCTCAAGGGCAAAGACCAGTACTTTGCAGTCAAGTGCCTGAAGAAGGATGTGGTGTTGATCGATGATGATGTGGAATGCACCATGGTGGAGAAGCGGGTGCTGGCGCTCGCCTGGGAGAATCCCTTTCTCACCCACCTCATCTGTACCTTCCAGACCAAGGTTTCTTCTGGCCTTCCCCGTCATTGCCCGTGCCCCGACCTGATTGTCCCTCACAGTGGGGTTGTGTCTGTTAACGGTCACACCTCCTAAGTTGTCACCATCACCCCGGGTCCTGTGTCCTCTACTTCCTTTTGGGGCTCCGTGATCTTTTGCAGGGGTACTTCCTACTTGTCCCTTTACCTCTGCTCACCTCCTGCCCCACTCCAGGACCACCTGTTCTTCGTGATGGAGTTCCTCAATGGGGGTGACCTGATGTACCACATTCAGGACAAAGGCCGCTTCGAACTCTACCGGGCTATGTATGTGAGGGCCCTTTGTAAGGAGAGGGACTTTGGCTGAGTGTACTACCACTCTGACCTTTATCCTTCCTTCCCTCCCCTGGAAAAGCTTGAGTCAGGACAGAGCTTGCACTAGGGAGACTCGGGACACTGTGGGAAGCAAGCTCTGGCTCTGGGGCCAGCACAGGTACTCTCGGTCCTTGTCGTCTCTTCGGGCGTTAGCCAGAGCAGCAGAATGGATAGTGCCCTGCACTACATGGGCCCTGGTGTGTGGCCCCTAGACGATAGTAGTAATGTCTTCAAGCGTTTGTATACCCCTGAATTAGCGGCATGTGTTTGTACACTTGTGTCAACAGAAATGCCCTCCTACAACACAGCATTGGCTTATTTAGCTTGGTTGGGTCCATGGTGTTGGTAGAGTTGTTATAGCATTTCCTGTCCTGGGGTGAGGTGATGGGACTGGTGGGCAAAATCCTGGAACATTGTCTCTTGCTCAGGTTTTATGCGGCTGAGATCATCTGTGGGCTACAGTTTCTACACAGCAAAGGCATCATTTACAGGTATTGGCGGTACTGGGGCCCCTGGGACTTCTGAGAAGGGTGGTGCCTAGTCTGATCACAATTCCAGCTTAGAGTGAGTGGCTGAGTATTTGCCTAACCCCTAACTCGGTGTGAGAATTTTTCTGCTCCTTCAGCTGAGGCTGGTGCAGCCCCAGGAGCTGGGAGCTCACTGCCCATACTCAGTGCTGTTAGAAGGGAGGCAGCCCTGGCAGGTACAGTGTCTCCCTACTTTATGCTCATTATGCTCACGCCGAAGCCTCCAACCGAGCAATCTAAGACTTCACCAATATGAACTGGCTCCTTAAGTCTTCATCCAATACATTATGCTGTACCCTATGGTGGAATGCCATACACTCACCAGAAGGGCTGAGACTGCACTCTGTATCTTGATGTGGAATGATATGAAACTATTTATCAAGCCGGAACTAACCTGTGGAGCCAAGTTGTGATTTTACACCTCTGTAATCCCAGCACTCGGGAGGCAGAGACAGGCAGATCTCTGTGAGTTTGAGGCCATCCTGGGCTACATAGGACATCCAGAGCTACACAGTCAGACCTTGTCTCAAACAAAAAAGAGTTAAAAATCATCGTGGGCTGCATATTGAGACCCTATCTCATAAAAGAAAAGAAAATCAACCAAACCAAGCCAGGTGACCTTGTGTATCAAGTACTGGTGTTGCAGTGTTCTGGGGTGGGGTGGGGAGCTGGAGAGACGGCAGTTTAGAGCACCTGCTGCTCTTGCAGGGTTGGGTTCTTTTTTTTTTTTTTTTTTTGGTTTTTCGAGACAGGGTTTCTCAGTGTAATTTTGGTGCCTGTCCTGGATCTCCCTCTGTAGACCAGGCTGGCCTCGAACTCTCAGAGATCCGTCTGCCTCTGCCTCCCGAGTGCTGGGATTAAAGGCATGTGACACCGCCACCCAGCTAGGGTTGGGTTCTTAGCATCCACGTCCAGTGGCTCACAACTACTTATAGTTCTAGTTCCAGGGATCTGACGCCCTCTTCTGGCCTCTGTGAGCACCTACACTTGTGCACTTACCCACCCACAGACGCACATATATAATGTGTAAATAAAATAATAATAATAAGTAAAACTCGGGAGTGAGAGACATATTCCAATTTGCGGTCCATGCCTAGCATCACTGGAAGCTGTCCGGTGGTTGAAGCAGAGATGAACCTTGTACTGTTTGTACATTCTATTATGTATTCCCATTCAGATGACCAATGAGGGAAACCAACATGGTCCCTGCCCTTGTTGAGTTAGATAAACCTGAGCTGGGTAGAAGCAGGATGGGATATATCTGCCAGCCAGTGAGGTGACAAGGGGCAAGTGATGTCACTCGGGGCTTCAGGGAGTAGGGTATTGTGTGTCCCACATTTAACACAGTGGGTGGCGGCCAGAAGGCACTTGGGTTTAGCATCCTGAGCTTCCCTTTCTCCTCTGTGTTCTCTTGTGCTCCGAGGGAAAGTTGTGGACTTGCAGGGCTGAAATCCAGCATGTGGAGCAAGGCTAGGGAGGATTAGATCGGGCACCCAGGGCTATTCTGTCCTTTGCTCTCCTCAGGGACCTCAAGCTGGACAATGTGATGCTGGACCGGGATGGCCACATCAAGATAGCCGATTTTGGGATGTGCAAAGAGAATATATTTGGAGAGAACCAGGCCAGCACCTTCTGCGGCACCCCTGACTACATCGCCCCTGAGGTGAATAGATGTCTTTCACTCAGCTATGCATTTTGCCTTGTTAGGGTAGAGCCAGGGAGGCTTCCTGAAGAAGCCTGGTACTCTGCTCTCACCACTGTCGCCCCCAGATCCTGAAGGGCCTGAAGTACACATTCTCTGTGGACTGGTGGTCCTTTGGTGTCCTCCTCTATGAGATGCTCATTGGCCAGTCACCCTTCCATGGTGATGATGAGGATGAACTCTTTGAGTCCATCCAAGTGGACACACCACACTACCCCCGCTGGATCACCAAAGAGTCCAAGGACATTATGGAAAAGGTGAGCCTGGCTGGGGCTTGGGATTTCAGGGGGACCTGTCTCTGGAATAGGGCCTCCCTGGGGCTCCATGCCTGACATATCCCAAGCCTTGGTCCGTCCCTGTTTCTAGGCATTCCTTTCTGAGTCCCCTGTCTGGAATCAACAGGGTGTGGTGACTAAGAGGTCAGGAGACAGACAGACCTGAGGCCAAGTCCTGGCTCTGTCTGTGACTAGCTGGTGACCTTGGGTGGGTCACTTAACCTCCCTCTCCTTATCTTCCAACTGCCTCAGAGTTGATCGAAGCACATAGTAACCTGTAACACTCAGTTGATAGTGTCAGTAAAAACATAGAGCTTACTACTCTCAGCCCCAGAGTTCCTGGGCTGAGTCTGTCCAGCCTTGGGACCCTTGGGCTGTTCGCAGTTTGCAAAAACTCCAGTTTCCCATGGCCTTGAGTCCTGACCGAGGCCCCTGTGGATTGCAGCTGTTCGAGAGGGAGCCAGTCAAGAGGCTGGGAATGACAGGAAACATTAGGATTCACCCCTTTTTCAAGACCATCAACTGGGCGCTGCTGGAGAAGCGGAAGGTGGAGCCGCCCTTCAAGCCCAAAGTGGTATGTCACCCACCCCTGTTCTAAGCAGGGTCCCTCCCTTGCTCTGCCCCCTTCCTGCATCAATCCCACACTCGCCCCCTTTCCCTTTTCCAACAAGCCTGCTTCCTGTTCTCCCCGGTATGCTGAACCAAACCTCTGCTCTTACATTCTCATAATCTCCTCAGTCCAGCTCCAGCAGTCTCACGGACATTCGGCATTGGGGATTCAGCTCATGGTCGAGCATTTAACCTAGTATGTACAAAGCCGTAGGTTTGATCTTAGTACCACCAAGTAAGAAGCAGAAGCTGAAACAGGCCTGATAGAGAATACCTGTAATCCCAATACTTGGGAGGCAGAAGCAGGAGAGTAACCATAAGTTTGAGGCCAGCCTAGTCTTCATAGTTAGTTTTCAGCTGGCTAGGGCTGCGTAGTGGAACCCTGTTTCAGAACAACGACAGAGAAGTGGTGTAGTGGTGGTGAGGCACCTGGTGCTCGGGTAAGAGAGCCTTGTAAGTCCAGGTCAGCCGGGGCTGCATAGTGAGACCCTATCCAAGAGAGAAGGACAAAGAGGCAGGACCTCACTGTGGTGTTCAGTCTGACTCAGAACTTGGGGCTGCAGCTGTCCTCTTCCAGGTGCACACCACCATGCCTGCTGTCAGCCATCTTGTAACGAAATTCTTCAGTACTCTGTGTTCTGGAAACTATGTTTTGACCACCAGAGTTAGGGCTTCACCTCCATGCTCCATCTGTCTAATCATCAATCACATCAATTTTCCAATCGATATTGGACATGCCAAGTCCTTGTTGGGTACACTGTGCTGGGCTTTGGTGAAGTAAGAAAAAGCCCCAGAGCTAGAGGAGCCAGACAAGACGTTTGCACACTGGTGACAATCTGTGACAGAAGACAACAGTGTGGGAGATATCACAGGGCACACATCTATGGGTTGCTTTTGAGAGGGTATATCAGTAGGAGCCTGGGATGCAGGGAACAGAGTGGTCTGAAAGGCTGCCTGGAAGAACTGCTGTGTGTGAGTAGGGCTTGGGATGTCAGACCAGGCAGAGGGCAGCTAGAGGGTATTCCTGGTAAGTGAACAATGCTTGCATCAAGGCCCCAGATCCTCAGAGGCCGCTGGGACTGGTTGAGATAAGAAGTGGATTGCATCACTGGGAACTTGCTGGGTGTGATGATGTACACGTGTAATCCTAACACTCAGATGGACACAGGAGGTTCTCAACTTCAAGCCCAGGATACACAGCATGAT
This sequence comes from Peromyscus nudipes, assembly GCA_902168325.1. Lineage (NCBI taxonomy): Eukaryota > Metazoa > Chordata > Mammalia > Rodentia > Cricetidae > Peromyscus > Peromyscus nudipes. The sequence goes on along the minus strand of CABHPH010133123.1, from coordinate 66,714 downwards.
ACTGTCTTTTAAGAGAGAAGTTAGGACACTGTGTCTCTTTTGTGATCACAGCTTCTTCTCTGCCTTCCTCTCGATTGCTCTCTGTCCTCTGCTGGGACATACTGTTCCCACTGGGCAGTCTCTGTGACATGCCCCACATTTATGCTTTGAGACAGCAGGGCACTTTCCCTTGTGGAGCTCATATTCACAGGCTCCCTGAGCACAGTGACAAGCTGACCCAGCTGTAAGAGCAGCACATGGCTCTTGCTACTGAGAGAAGTTTCTTCCTGTACACACCAGTCAGGTGTGATGCCCCACTGGGGGCAGGACAGGGCGGGCATAGTGAACAGGGCAGTGGGCTCTCAGCCCCAAGATTAGGCCTACCAGGAAGTAAGCCCAAGGGCTTCGGTATAGCCAGCTCAGTGGCCGAGTGCTCACCTAGCATGTCAGTGCCCTCCCCAAATAAAGGTAACAATTAAAAAAAACCAAAGCCAGGCATGGTAGCACATAACTGTAATCCCAGCCCTTGGGAGGTGGAGGCAGGAAAATCATGGGTTCAAGGCCAGCCTCAGTTGCATGAGACTTTGTCTTGAAAGAACAAAAACAAAATAAAAAACAGGTTCCAATCTTTCACCCATCAAACCTCTGGCCACAGAGCAAGGCCTAATGTCTCTGAGCCTATTTTTCTGCAAATAGAATAGTAACATTTCTCTCTGGGACTGTGGGGTGGGGTCAGATGAAGAAAGGAAGTAAACCCAGGGTTCCTTTAATCCACCAGTTTTCAAAAGAAGCCAGAAATCTGGATTTCCATGTTAAAAATGTTGCTTCTGATTCTATCCAAACCCTGCACTGGGGGCTGGGCATGTAGCCAGTTGTGAAGCATTTGCTTCACACACACACACACACACACACACACACACACACACACACACACACACACAC
>CABHPH010133123.1:49337-65783 GCA_902168325.1 Peromyscus nudipes | reverse complement strand
CACACACACACACACACACACACACACACACACACACACACACACACGCGCGCGCAGGACCCTGGATGTGAGTCCCAACAATCTGCCAAACAAAGCCAGTGCTAGCTGAATGATCGGCCCCTCTAGCTCAGTTTGGCCCAAGGGTCACCAGAGACCTGCTACTGTCTTATCCAGGCCTTAGGGGCAGTGAATTAGGAACTTTTCTTATAGACAGACTGAGAATAAATATTTAGAGCTTTGCAGGCCAGGCAGTCTCAATGCAGCCATAATCTGTGTGTCAACAATGAGTGTGGTTGTATAATCATAAAACTTGATTTGTGGGTACAGAAATTTGCATTTGACCTCATTTTCATATGACATTGGCTATCCTTTTAATTTTTTTTTCTCCCAACCATTAAAAATCACAGGGGCTAGAGCTGGAAGTGGTGGTGCTTGGCGGATGATGCCAGCGCTTGGGAGGCTGAGGCAGGAGGATCATGAATTTGTAGACAGCCTGGGCTACATAAGACTTTGTTTCAAAAATACTAAAACCAAAACCAAAACCAGCTAAACAAAAATAGCAAAAGCTATTCTTAGCTTATAAGCCCCATTAAAAACAGAGCAGGAGACATGTAGCCAATAGGCTATAGTTCATGCCCCTGTTCTGGACTGTGTCCCCTGTCCTTACTAACCCAGCGCTCCCCACCTGCCTTCCTCATCCCTTGAGGAAATAGCACCCCCTATGGTGGGACTGCCTTTAGGTGACCAGTGACGTCATCTTTCCCGATTGAGTAGACTGCCCTGGCTTGCCCCACCAGGACCCCAGAGGCCTGGGTGCCTGTCATGCCTTTGAGGACAGACCTTGGAGATACCCCGACAGTCACACTCGCCCTCTGCTGCCTTCCTCTCACAGAAATCCCCTGCAGACTACAGCAACTTTGACCAAGAGTTCCTGAGTGAGAAGCCCCGCCTTTCCTACAGTGACAAGAACCTCATCGACTCTATGGACCAGGCGGCCTTCCATGGCTTCTCCTTTGTGAATCCCAAGTTTGAGCAACTCCTGGACAAGTGAGCTCCCAGACCTGCTTTACACACCAGCAGAGCAGGCCAGTCTGCCCTGGTTCGCATCCGCATGCATGCCCATGGACAACAGCGGGTGACTGGGTGATTTCTGCTGCTGCCCCTGCACCCTCAGAGGGTTTGGCTCTTGTTGGCTGGGCTCACAGTACTTCCTCTGTGAACTGTTTGTGAATTTCCTTTCCCTTTGCCGTCCGAGGGAAACTGTAAATCCTGTGTTTCAGTACTTGAATGTAGTTATTGAAATATATATTATATATATGCACATATATATAATAGGCTGTATATATTGCTCAGTATAGAAAGCATGTAGGGGACTGGTAATGTGTTGACCTTTTTTTAAAAAAAAAAAAAAAACATGTACACATATATATGTATGTGTATGTATATATATGTGACCAAAAAAAAAAAAAAGCACAAGCGGTCTGAACCACAAGGTTCTTTTATGTGTGTCTAAATAAACACTGAATGGTACCAACCTGGCTGTGGGGACATCTATGTCCCAGGAAGCTGGTAGCAGGTGCTCCAACCACTGTTGACTGTAGTCACAGACCCCTGCATCTTCATGCAAATGTGTTTGTATTTAGGGGTTTCCCTTTGCTCCAGGGCCCTGGGACTGCAGGAACCCCAGATGTGTCTGTGGGGTGATGGTAGGAGGTGAGACCGGCTATAATCTGTCTCTGGGCAGAGAAGGTCAGCCCAGAAGGTGAGAGAAGCGGAAAGCCAGGCCTAAAAGCTGGAGCAGAGGCTTAGACCTGGGAGTGTGTCTCAGGGATGGAGCGCTTGCTTAGCATGCATAAAACTCTGCTCGATCAGGGTTTCTCTGTGTAGTTTTGGTGCCTAACCTGGATCTCACTCTGTAGACCAGGCTGGCCTCGAACTCACAGACATCGCCTGGCTCTGCCTCCTGAGTGCTGGGATTAAAGGCGTGCGCCACCACCCCGGCGCTTATCTTCATTCTTGAGAGATGAGTCAGCGTCTAAATTCTAGAATTATTCCACAAGAGTCCTTGCCTACCTGGAGGAGAGGGAGGGGCAGGTGGAAGAGAAAATGCCTAGCTCCTGGATGGTGTGGCGAGGCATGCTCCAGTGTGCTGACCTCACTGCCTGCACAGTCAAGGAGCCTAGCTCCAAGACACAGCACCTGGCAGCTGCCTGTGAGCCAGCGTGTCCTTGGTATGCAGAGTCGCTGGAGGGGCTCTCTTCACCGCCTCCATGCCCCCATTCTACAAGCTTCCAGTTTGTCCCCTCCCTCCCTCCCTCCTGCCTGCCTCTGGGGCACGGGTCTCAGACAGGGCCCTCCCTTGGGCCTCTCTGGTCCAGCCCCTAGGGCCCAGCTGGCTCTTTGTCCTGGAGGTGGCTGAGGCAGTCCTAGCGTCTGATTGGCTGGTCCAGTAGCCATGCTGCTGACTGCCAGCAGTTCATTCTTCTGGGCTGAGGTACAAATTTCCACAGCCTGGGAAGGCAGGATGGACTGGAACCAACCCAGGGAGAGTTGTAAGGGTGGAAGTGGAGTTTGTCCTCTCCACCCTCAAGAAGCTCTCCTGTCTCCCACTGTACCTGTGCCGGGCTAGCCTGGACACTGGGGGCAGTGACACTCATCCCGCTTAGGCTCACAGACAATGTGACGTGGGGTGTGCTGGAGAACCCCGGAGTGATGGAAGTCCAGAGGAGGTCCCTAGGGTCCCCAGTCTCCTGCTTCTGTTACGACGTGCAAAGGTCCCCAGAACCCCCATGAGGCCATGGGCAATGGCCGTAGCATAGAAGTGGTGGTGTTTACCTTTAGGGCCATCCTGCTGCTCTAAGTCAGAGCCTTGTACACAGCACTTCATGCAAAGATGGGGTTCCTCCTCTGTGGAAGGGAGGGCTGAGTGGTTTATCAGCTTCGGGCAGTGAGGCGTGGCTGGAACACGGTATCTAGAAACTAGGCCTAAAGTTTGAGTTTCACTGCGCTACCCACGCACTGGATCATTTTCTTACAGCCTCAGTCTCCTCACCTGTAGACTGGAGCCACTAATCTGTGCTGCCTTGTGGAGCAGCTGGTTCAGGAAGGCTTCATACAGGGCCAGTTGGTGCTGATACCTGGTGGTGCTGATGCCTGGTGGTGCAGTGTGGGTCTGTGGGACCTGCCTCAGGAAGCCTGATTCTCCGTGGGAAGTGGCTCCCTGGGACACTGTCACTGCCTGATTGCCTGGAAGGGTACGTGTCTCTAGACCTGTTCCCAGCTTTTGAGTAGTGCCAGGCCTGACTGTGGCCTAAGGAAATGCCAATCATGCTAGACTCAAAGCCACTTTTCCTGGCATCTAGGGACCAGGAGGAAGGCAGGTTGCCCTTCCCTTTGCCAAGTGGGCAGGCAAACAGCAGGGAGCTCAGTCCTCAGTGTAAAGGACAAAGCAAGTGCCCCCCACTCAGTACAGGACAGATGAACACGGATGCTCCGGAGCCTGGGGAAAGGAGCACAGGCTCCTCAGTCAAATTGCCCTGGTTTCAGTGCTAGTGACCTCAGCAAGTGACTTCATCTCCCAGAGCCCCGCTTTCATTTCCTCCACTGGAAAATGGGGCTGACCATGATGTTGCTGTTGGCTGTGACGACACAATGGTGTTGATATGTATTGCATATAGACTTAGTAAACAGCAGCCACTGTGCCCCGCCTTCAGTGAGAAGAAACATTCTGACTGGACTGCAGGTAGGCAGCTAATATGTAGCCATCCATCACTCAATGCTTCCCCTTCAGACAGGGGTGCTCGAGAACCCCTGCCCAGACTTGCTGGGATGCCACTTCTACACGTGTTAACGGGAGGAAACAGGAAGTGAGCCCAAGTCTGGGCATCCGGAGAGCTGTTTGAGGATGTTCCCGACAGGCGCAGGGACAAGAGCTTGCAAAAAGAGCTCAGTAGAGAGCTTCAATGGGATTCCACCTGGTTGCTTCCATGTGCCTGCTTCAAAATATATTTTTTCAGCTGGGTGTGGTCGCTCATGCCTTTAACTCTGTGAGTTCAAGGCCAGCCTGGTCTACAAAGTGAGTTCCAGGGCAGCCAGAGGATAGAGAAACCCCGTCTCAAAACAATAACAAATTATATATATATATTGTTTTTAAGTGTATATGTGTGTGTGCACATGTGTGTGTAAGTGTAGGTACCCTCAGAGACCAGATCCTGTAGGGCTAGAATCACAGGAGTTGTGAGCCATCTATTGCAGGTAATGGAAATCAAAGTCCGGTCCTCTTAACCACTGAGCCACCTTTCTAGCTCCAGATATGCCCGCTTTTGAGGGCACTGGCATCTCAGGGGTACAGGGCAGAGCTATGGAAAAGAAAGATACGCAAGTGAGTGAATGAGTGGATGGATGGATGGATGGATGGATGGATGGATGGATGGATGGATGGAAGGACCAGCTAGACTCTGCGTGTCTGTTAGGCCACCTGGAATTCAAGTGTCTGTCAGTCGGTGGCTCTAGAATCCAGGATACATCAGCTGTGCATACTGATGCACATACTGATAAAAGGTACATGTCTTCCGTGCCAAGTTCTAAGCAGGGGTCTCAGCCCTGGCTGAACCCTGGAACCCAGTGCCCAGGTTGGCCAGGTCTAACTACATTCTGATCTTGAAGGCGGCCCAGACATCACGTTTTGAAAGCTCTCCTGATGTTTATGTGCAATACGATGGAGAGCCAGTTAGGCAAGGTGAGAATCTGCATATTTCCCAGTGAAGCTGGGAAAAGCTGCTCAGAAAAGCCACACCTTGGAAATCTAAGCTACCTGTCAGCATTGCCAAGCTAGCTCTTGTTTGGAGGAGGCTGGGATCTTTAGCCTCTGGGACACTGCTCTGTGTCTAGGACCGCAGACAGAAAAATCAGTGGCTCTGTGAGGTGGCCACTTGGCAGGGCTGCCTTGCCTACTGCCTGACTGGGCTACATCGCCCCCTAGTGGAGGTCATCTAGCAGGTGCTGCAGGGACACAGACTCATCTGCCCAGTCTTTGTGCCAGGGACCATGCTGAACACCTCCTCACTTTAAACTGTTAGTCTCTAGCTGCTGGAGACCCAGAGACACAGAGGCAATACCTCTTCTTGCATAAACAACTATCTGTTTTGTCCCAAAGAATGATATCCATCCTAAAGTGGTAGCCACATTCCCCAACACATCCTTATTAATGTATGAACACCTGATACAGCTGAGCGGTCCACATCTTCAGTAGGTTCTAATAAGAGGAAATAAGGGTTCATTCAGAATTTGCGAGGGTGGGAAGGGCTCAGAGGGCTCCAGGACTTCCCACGGCTGCCTCACTTGAGGAGGACTCCCCTCTACAGCTTTCCCAGGCACCGGCTTCCACTTTGGAACCATCAAAGCTGGATGGGACCTCTGGATCCCTCCCCCCATGACTGTGCCTAGCAGAGGTCCTTGGATGACGGTCTGTGGGAGACCAGAGGCTGGATAGCTGAGTTTGCTCTTCTGAATCCTGATTGCCAACCAAAGGGAGGACATCACACAGATCCCAAACAAAGAAGGAGATGAAAGACCAAGAAAAGCCCCCCAAATGGGGAGCCTGGCCAGAGTCACCATGGCCCAGATGGCATTGGGCTCCTGAGGTCTGAGGCATTCGCTGAGTTTCATTATCTGATTGACTTGAACCCTTCAGAGCTATAGCCTCGGTGATTTCAGTCTGAAACTTAACGTCTGTTCCTAAATCAGTCTTTTTAAGTGGGCCTTAGAAGACCCACAGTTTCCTCCCTCCGCCTGTGTTAAATACATCCTCAGCCCTGACATTTGCTGCTCAGCCCACATTAAGTGCTGCACAAAGGCCAAGGCCCTGTGGGAAAGAACTTTCCTCTTCCAAAATGCCTGTTGGAATTGATCTTTCTCCTGATTTCACTCGGGATAGTGGACACATGTGCCGTGGGTGGGATGGTGTGTGTGCTGTGCGCCCGAGTTCTTATCTTCCTTGGTAAGAGCAGGTGCCTGTTGTATGCTGGGAGCCCAACAGGTATCTCTCAGAGCCCCTGCTCGGAAGATATGAACGAGTATGTCTGGCTCGCACTTTGTGTGGCCCACAAGCTCCTGAAGATGACGCTGTCAGTCACTGTGCCTCTTCCCTGCATTGTGGCCTGTAATTCAGCTTCACAACAGCCCCTGAGGAAATGGCTGTTAAGCTCCACGCCTCACCAGTGAGTCAGCAGAGGGTCTGAAGAGTGAAGGATTTGCCCCATAGCTCTGGGCGGCTCCTTGGAGTCTGTGAGCTGGCCCCCTTGTCATGCTTCCTTTGGCAATGAGCATAATTGCTCACAGGCTGCTGGGTTTGCTCAACACTAGTCAGGAGGAGGACGGGAAGATGCCCTTTCCTGGTCCACAGGGGTCCCAAGAGGAGAGAAAACGAGCAGGAACTGAAGAGGGTAGCTAGCAGGGGGATAGACAGTTTGGCTTGGCCCTGGAAAGCCCTTGGAGATTATAGGTCCTCAATGGGTATCTTTGTGGATTCACAATATGTTATTTTATTTTATTTTGTATTGGTATTTTGCCTGCATGTATGTCTGTGTGAGGGTGTCAGATCTTGGAACTAGAGACGGTTGCTAGCTGCCATGTGGGTGTGCTGGGAGTTGAACCCAGGTTCTCTGAAAGAGCAGTAGCGCTCTTAACCTCTGAACATCTCTCCAGCCCATGGATTCACAATTTGGTAACTGGAGCCAAAGGGGAAAGGGGTGGTGTTGGACCAGGTTTTCATGAATAGGCAGTCACAGGGACATAGGAAAACCTTCCAAAGGGACAGTCAAATATGTCCCCAACATACCACCTCCTGTAGGTCCGAAGTCTGGCTCCTCCTTTCTGCCCTCTGCAAGTTCACAGATAGCACAGTGAGCCTAGGTCACAGCCAGAAGTCAGAAAATGTGTCCAAATGAGTTTGGGTAAGCAAGTGAGAGCAAGCCGAGGCTTGGAAACTGGTTCAGGGGCCAGGCAGCTAAGGAGGCCCCAGCATATTAGACACTCACAGCAACGTTGCAGCAAGGTACTTCCTGGCCTTTAAATTCTGGGTTCAGGCCGGGCAGTGGTGGCTCACGCCTTTAATCCCAGCACTTGGGAGGCAGAGCCAGGTGAATCTCTGTGAGTTCGAGGCCAGCCTGGGCTACCAAGTGAGTTCCAGGAAAGGTGCAAAGCTACATAGAGAAACCCTATCTCGAAAAACCAAAAAAAAAAAAAAAAAAAAAAAATTCTGGGTTCAAAAATAAGCCAATCAGACACACTCTGTCTTGAGAGTGAGTCAAAAATAATGCATTTCACAAAATAGGTTTTGTTAGCTTAATTGTTCATGAATATCCTGTTTGGAAAGAAGGTTTTATGTTGCAATTTTTTCAAAGATTTTTTTTCTTGTAGCATGAATTTTTTTTTTAATTTTATTTAATGCGGAATGCTGTTTATTGAAGGAGGGAGGAGGTCTTAAATACAGGCTTGCAGCACAATGGGAGAACCCTGGAGGGCAGAAGTTCGCTACCCATGTTTTACAGTCTTGCATCTAAGCTGTTAACGCCCATTATGCAGGATACACAGACAAGGAACTTCCCTTAAGCATTCATGAGGGTGAAAACTGGGAGGGAATTAGCATAGGGAGGATATCAAGGTCAAGGTCAGCAAGCAAGGCAGCAGTTACCCAAAACAGGGGCCAGGACCCTACAGGTACCCCTTTTACTAGAAAATGAGCTTCTGACTTAGGTTGCGTGGGACGCCAGCAGGTCACCTTACCCGTCATGGAGACGCCTTCCCAGGCCACACAGGCGCTCTGTCTTAGGTTGGTGAGTGCCCCCCAGGAATTACCCGACTCTGAATACTCATTATCATACAGGCTCAATTGTGTGTGAGCTGCAGAATTAACTGCTGCCAAAGATCTCAAAGTGGCGCTGGGCTTGCAATCTGTGTGTTCAACACAGAAAAGACCAACAGAGGTCCTATCTCACCCATAGCCAGTAGGCTAAAGGCAACTGAGCCATTCCCTTCCTTATCAAAGATGTTTTTAAGCTCTGGCCCAAATATATCAATAGCTCAGTAGTAAGGGCCCTCTTGATAACAGACCCATACTCAACCTCCATCTGCCATGTCCAGGAATTAGCATTGCTGACGGTCCAACTGTAGAACACAGGCTTAGAGTAGCCTCTGAGTCTACACCTGCTTACTCTTGTTTGTTTGTTTGTTTGTTTTCGAGACAGGGTTTCTCTGTGTAGCTCTGGCTGTCCTGGGACTCTTTGTAGACCAGGCTGGCCTGAAACTCAGAGATCAGCCTGCCTCTGCCTTCTGAGTGCTGAGATTAAAGGCATGTGCCACCACCACCGCCCAGCCTACACCTGCTTACTCTTACTTACTTGCTTGTAAGACCCTAGCAAGTTCCTTGGGTTTGGGTCATAAGTAGTCTCCAAAGGCTCCTGTGGAGTTTTATTTCTTTAAAAGTTATGTTTATTTGTTTAATTGTATGTGCTTGTGCACACAGCCATGTTAATGTGTCGTGGCATGCTTGTGGACATGACAGCACAACTTAAGGGGGTCAGTTCTCTCTTTCTACCATTTGGGTTCCAAGGATGGAACTCAGGTCAGTAGTCTTGATAGCAAGTATTCTCATCGGCTGAGCTATCCTGCAGGCCTGCTTCTTTCTTGTTAAAATCTATTTTATTTCTCTCTCTCTCTCTCTCTCTCTCTCTCTCTCTCTCTCTCTCTCTCTTTCTCTCTCTCTCTGTATGCACCCATCGAGGCTAGAAGTGTGGCTTTGGATCCCCTTGAGCTGCAGTTCCAGGCACTTTTGTGCTGTCTGATGTGGGCGCTGGAAAATGAACTCATGTCCGCTACAAGAGTGGCAAGCACCTTTAACCTTTGAGGTGTCTCTCCAACTCTTCCTCCTTCTTCTTTGAGACAGTCAAAGGCTGTCTCATACAACTTAGGTTGGCCTCAAACTCATAACCTTCTTGACCCATCCTCCCAAATGCTGGGGTAACAGGTATACAGACCACCATGCCTAGTTCCAGCGGCTCAGGGCTCGGCTCTAGACTGCGGAGTTATAGGAGGGAAGTGGGATCTTTAAGAGGTAGTCTTAGTAAAAGGAAGCAAGGTCACTGAACATGTGCTCTTGAAAGGGCTACTAGGACCCCACCCCTTCCTGTTTCTGTTTTTAGCCACTATGAAGTGAACAGACCTCCTATACCGAGCACCTGTCCTGAGGTAAAATGATACCACAGACCCAGAGCCAAAAAGCTAGGTGCCCATGGACAGAGGCTCTTAGACCCTCCATGTCCTCATTTATATTATGTACACAATAGTGCCCACTGTGTGGGGGCATTAACAGACACTACGGAAAATTCTTCAAGGTGCTTGAGACCCAGTCCATGCTCTGGAAACCTTAATGGGTCTTAATCTTTTTTTTTTTTTTTTTTTGACAGGATTTCTCTGTATAGCCTCAGCTATCCTGGAACTCGCTCTGTAGACCAGGTTGGCCTGAACTCAAAACTCAGATATCCACCTGCCTTTGTCTCCCATGTGCTGAGATTAAAGGCGTGTGCCGCCCCCACCCGACTGGCTTTATTCTTAACTCTGTGAGCATGTTCAATGTTTTCAAGTGTGTTTCCAGCTAAGTATGCATAAGTATAAAGTATAGCTGGGCTAAGCAATGCCCAGGAGTCCTGCCAGGGTCGAGATGAAGCACTTTCCAGGCACAGCAACAGGGTAAGGAGCCCTGGACTGGGAGTTAGGAGTCTACGGCAGGGCCCTTCATCTTGCCACCCTCCACCTATCCACCCCTCACCCCCACCCACCCACCCCCATGGAGTTGGGACCATCAGCCAGCTCAACAGTGAGAAAATAAGTACCTGAGGCTGCCATGTGGCTTTAAATTATGAGAAAGAAAATTCGAATGTCAAATGTCCCAGTTCTTGGCACAATTTAAAATAAAACGATGTGAAGGGTGGTAATTACCACTGTCACAAAACTCCACCGCAAGAGGCAGCCGCTGAGAGAGCAAGCAAGACCTGTGGTGTGGCTCCTTTTCTACCCTTGTTTGGTCTCATGACCCACACAAAACAAGTGTCCCTTCGCTCTCAGGACTTTCTGCTCCTGTTCCAAGAGCAGCACTGTGGGAAAGCCCGGAAGCCTCCAGATCCCTGGCTTGTAGCATCCAGGGCCTGGAGGCACAGGTTGCTGCAGTGTTTCTTGAGCAGTTTCGAAAGGCAGAGCCTATGCTGGAGGATTCCCTGGTGCAGTGGAGGTCATGACCCTGAAGGGAAGCCCAGACTTACGGATTGCCTTCTTGAGCAATTAGTAAGCACTGACTGTGTATGAGGGCTGTGCAGGATGGAGGGAAATGGGCTGATAAGGAGCAGGCCTCGAGGTCTCTAGAAAGGCAGGTGCATGAGAGGATTCCAACACAGTGTATCTGTGAGCATGGATCTGTGAGCATGGCTTTTCTTGGATGGGCACCAGCAACCAAGGAATGTTCCCTGGAAAAGGGTACAGCTTACTCCTGATACCCCAAAACAAGTAAGTCCCATAGTGGGATGTCTTTTAATCTGATAACATTAAGTGCTGGTAGGATGCAAAGCACTGGGTCCCTGTTGGCAACAGTGGGAACAGAAATTGGCCTCATTTCCCACTGAAAGCAAAATTTGGCACAATCCCTGGAGACCCCCGTAACTCCATTCAGAGATGGCTTGGTGGCCTGGAGCGCCTCACAGGCAAAAATGCTTGTGGCCAAAGGTTTGTGAGGGAACAATTAGAAATGACTGGAATGTCTTCAGAAGAAGCGTAGCTCAAGAAGTGGGCTGCATTCCCTGTACAATACTGGTTCTTTCTATTTTGAGATCGGAGGACTAAGGAAGCCTCCTGTTTCAATCCCACTAACATCCTCAACCTCTGTTAAAGGAGTGGTTCATACCTATAATCTGCACACTGTGAGTCTCGACCAGCCTGTACTACATAGTGAGATCATGTGGCAAAAACCTACCCTCCCCCAAAACGTTTTTAAAAGGGGTATGGGGAATGGGAAGGAAAGGGAGGTGTACTGTGAAGACCTTCCTCCTCCACCTCCTTTTTCTAGAAGGAGCCCAGGCTGACTTCAAACCCATGATCCTACTGCCTCAGCCTCCTGCATGTGTGCTGGGACTGCAGGTGAGTGCCACTCCTGGGTCTTGTGATACCCTCTGCCTGGACCTATGCAGACTCTAGATGCCTGCAACTCAGGAGATTAGGGCCTCATGGGGATTTGGGCTCTAGAGGTAAAGGAGGAGACCTGAAAGAGTGAGGGAAACTCAAGGCCTTGACTTCCATCAGTATTATTAAAATCCGGGGTCTAGTGTGTAGCTCCATAGCAGCGCACTTGAGCAAAGCAAGGCCCTGGGTTCTAGTCTAGAAGAGTGAACATGCAAAGAAAGCTATTAGAATTTCACCCCAGAGCACAGTGGTGGGTCTATAAATGCTTATTTAGTTTCTGCTCTTGCCTATGTTCAAAAGGACTTGTGATTTAAAAGTGCTTTTTAAAGAACAGCCGTTCTAACTCTTGACCTGCCAGCTGGCTACCCGGGTCCTTTTATGATGGTTCTGTACACGGCACTTTTGTTCTGTGTTTTTCTTTATGGATGTGCCATTTCTAAGTTTTTGTTTTGTTTTGTTTTTCATTTCCAAGTTTTGAAACATTAAAAAAAAATGAGTAGGAGAGAGGCTGAGGTCAGGAGAGCAGCCGGGGGTGTGGGAGAGGAGGGGTTTTGGGAGTGAGGGGGCTTGGGGGGAGGGGGGTTGGGGGTGGAGAAGCTGCAGCAACAGAGAGGCCTGGGATCGATGGGGGTTGAGTGTGAGAATGTGAATGTGTGGTCCCTGAAGGTGCATCCATTCTGGTGGCTGTCCCCTGTCCCCACAGTGTTGAGTGGGGACTGGCACTGAGGGCATAGGACTGACAGTCCTACTTCAGTCCTGGCCGGAGGGGAGCTGACAGGTTTAAATTACCAGAGTGGTTTAACCAGTGCCTGGGTTGGTGATAAGAGATGGGCATTGTGACCTACAGGTGGTGGGAATTATGAGCCTGGCACTCCTGGAACTCACTTGGTAGCCCAGGCTGGCCTTGAACTCACAGAGATCCGCCTGCCTCTGCCTCTCGAGTGCTGGGATTAAAGGCGTGCACCACCATTGCCCAGCTGAGCCTGGCACTTCTGATCAGAGGGGATGGCGGTGCTCACATGGGCACTCACTCAGCTCTGGCAGCAGCGGCCTCATGACTCACCTGGGGACAGAGGGCAAGCATGCTCCAGCCCCAGCTGCCTGTCCTCTGCCAATTCAAAGGCCTGCTCCAAGGCTTAAGCAAAGCTGGAGGAGATCAATGCCTCGGGGGCTAATGGGAAAGTGAAGATTTTTCCCAGAAAGCAAACAGTAAACTTCAACCCAAGAGGCTACAGCAGAGTGTACTGTGTGTCTGTGATCTTTCTGAGGCAGTGAAAAGAAACTGAACCCCGCATGGGTCTTTTACACATGTAGAGGGAAGGGGCCCTGACATGAGGGGATAGTGACTCTTTCTGACAAATGAAATTGTTAAGCAAACTTTCAGATACTAAACAACTTAGAAAGATTGTCTCAGACCAAGAAATAAAACACTGAGGATGTAATTGCAGCCCTTTTAACTTCCCTGGAAACTCCCGCCCAGCTCCAGCCCCTAGACACACCCCATTTCCTCCTTTACCGAGAGCCAGCACCTGCTTTTAGTCTGTGGGGCGTGTCTCTGTCCCACAGGCCCCCCAGGCTTTCCCTCGCCTGAGTTGCGTGACTTTTCCAGGGTACGTGAACAAACACCTACTCACCTCAGACAGGACACTGACAGACCAAAGGAATGACTCCACCCAAGTCTGCCCTGGTGAACTCCGGAGTTTATTGGGGTTACTTGCAGGAGCACGGTGACTCAAAGTCAGCTGTGCCACCAGAATCTCATCCCAGTACAGCTGATGACTCACCCAGGCTGTATCCCTGAAGTTACCTACGGAATAGTAGGTGACTCCAAGGAAGAGGCTCTCCCTCTGCAGCCATTTGCTGCTCATGTGACTTTGGGGAGGGGCCTTGTAAGTTCTGTTAGTCTCTGAGCTTCCAGTCTTCCACATGTTCTGAGGTTCCCCAGTCTCCTAAGTTTCATAGTTTCCTACACCTTTGAAGATTCACTCGGGTAGGAATGTTCCTCTTGGGAGGAAACAGCACAATAGCACAGTCTAGAGCAGCATTTCTCAACCTGTGGGTCATGACCCCTCTGGGGGTCAAATAACCCTTTCACAGGGCTCGCCTAAGGCCATTGGAAACACAGATACTTACATTATGGTTCATAACAGCAGCAAATTACAGTTATGAAGTAGCCATGAAAATAATTTTATGGTTGGGGGTTACTACAACATGAGGAACTGTATTAAAGGGTTGCAGCATCAGGAAGGTTGAGAACTATAGGATCATTTCACATTATTATTTTTTCTTTTTTGTTTTGTTTTTTGAGACAGGGTTTCTCTGTGTAGTCCTGCCTGTCCTGGAACTTGCTCTGTAGACCAAGCTGGCCTTGAACTTATAGAGATCCACCTGCCTCAGCCTCCAAAGCGCTGGGACTGAAGGTGTGCACCACCGCCACCCTCATTTCACATTATTTTATACTTATTTATTAATAATTGGGGGGGCTACAGGTGTCACAGTCCAGTTTGGAGGTCAGAGGACAACTTGCAATAGTTTTATTGAGAAATACCATATAATCTGCTCACTTAAGGTGCCCAGTTCAGAGTTGGGTATAGTGGTGGCACATGCCTTTGACCCTAACACTTGCCAGGCAGAGGCAGGTGGAGCTCTGGGAGTTCCAGCCTAGCCTGGTCTACAGAACCAGTCCAGGACAGCCAGGACTACATAAAGAGACCTTGTCTCAAAGAGACAAAAAGTATTTTGGGACTGGAGATATGGGTCAGCCCTCTTCTGACCTCTGTGGGCACCAGGCATACACAGGGTGATACACATACATACATGCAGACAAAACACTCATGCACATAAAATAAATAAATCTGAAAAAAAATGGGGCTGGAGACTTGGCTCAGTGGTTAAGAGCACTTGTTGCTCTTGCAGAGCACATAGATTCCATTCCCAGCACCCATACAGTGGCTCACTATCTGTAACTCCAGTCCCCGTGTGTTCAAAGCCCTCTTCTGACCTTTGCAGGCACCAGGCACACATGTGATACACATACATACATACATGTAGGCAAAACACTCATTCACATAAAGTAAATAAACCTTGAAAATTGAAAAAGTCTCCAATATTGTGGAATATTATTTTAAGATGTGTTACACTTGTTTATCCTGTGGAACATTTGTTTAATGATGCAAAGATGTGTTACATTTTTTTATGTTGCATTTGTTTAGCTCTGTGAAGTTGTGTTACTGTGCCTGTCTAAAACACCTGACTGGTCTAATAAAGAGCTGAATGGACAATAGTAAGGCAGGAGAAAGGATAGGCGGGTCTGGCAGGCAGAGAGAATAAATAGGAGGAGGAATGAAGGAGTGAGAAAAGAAGGGGCCAGACACATAGCCAGATGGAATAAGAAGGGAGGAAAAGATATACAGAAATAGAGAGAGGTATAAGCCCAGAGGCAAAAGGTAGATGGGATAATTTAAGAAAAGCTGGCAAGAAATAAGTCAAGGTCAATCCGGGCATTCATAAATAAGAATATGCCTCAGTGTGTATTTATTTGGGAGCTGGGTGGCAGGCCTCTAAAAGAGACAAAGAGGGCTGGAGAGATGGCTCAGAGGTTAAGAGCACTGGCTTCTCTTCCAAAGGTCTTGAGTTCAATTCCCAGCAACCACATGGTGGCTCACAGCCATCCATAATGAGATCTGGTGCCCTCTTCTGGCCTGCAGGGATATGTGCAGACAGAACACTGTATACATAATAAATGAATAAATCTTTAAAAAAAAAAAAAAGAGAGACAAAGAGTAAAACAACCAACTACACCCCAATCTAGTGGCTTTTAGTCTAGTCAGAGTTGTACGTGTGTCACCACAGTTATAAAAGATTGCGCTGGCCGGTGGTGGTGCACGCCTTTAATCCCAGCACTCGGGAGGTAGAGCCAGGCAGATCTCTGTGAGTTTGAGGCCAACCTCATCTACAGAGTGAGATCCAGGACAGGCTCCAAAGCTACACAGAGAAACCCCGTCTCGAAAAACCAAAAAAAAAAAAAAAAAAAAGAAGAAGATTGCTATCACCACAATGTAAAGCCATACCTTTCTACCCTTACCCTCCAAGCCTGTGTACTCTCAGAGCTAGGCAACCACTGGTGTGTCTTCTGTCTCTACAGATATGCCTGTCTGGAACATTGAGGTGAAATTCTGCTTTCAGCCAAGATGGAATTAAAGAGATCATGTTTACCTTCCTTCCTGGAACGAACAACAAACATTAGAAAACCTGTAAAAATGTATGAAGCAGCAGTTCTAAACACACCCAGTGTTAGGCAACCAAGGCCAGTGTTATCTAAGAGATCAGAAACAACTCATGGTCACCCCAGTCTCACTGCTTATCAGTGGTCTCAGACTGTGAACAGGGAAGGGGAACCACATACAGCTGTGTAGATCTTCCAAGATAAGGATATATTTGGACACCCAGGAGGCCAACATGGATGCAGACCCAGGAACACGACCACAGTGATCTTACACTGTAGACAAGAGAGAGAGATAAGCTGAGATACCTGCAGAGGTCGCGCTTCAAATCCTCAGCTGAGAATACTACCTGGTACCAGGGAAGAGAGTCATCTGAAGGAATTGGGACAATCCTGAGACCTCACATGGGCCTGGGAGTGGAGCCTGATGCAGCATCCAGAATGGAAAGCCTCATAATTTAGGGGTTATAGTATACTAAACCCAGAGGTTTTGCTACAGCAGCAAAATAAAAATTAACTCTAGACTAGATATTGTTGTGGTACTGCCTAATAAAACTTAGAAGCAAAACCCAAAGGATCCATTGGTTTCCAAGAAATTTAAGCAAATTGTAGAATGAAGTTTAAGAATATCTATGGAACTAGAAAACAAACCATTCAATGCCAGGCGTGGTGGCACATGCCTTTAATCCCAGCCCTTGAGAGGCAGAGGCAGGTGGATCTCTGAGTTTGAGACTAACCTGGTCTACAGAGCTAGTTCCAGGACAACCAGGGCTACACAGAGAAACCCTATCGTTAAGAACAAAGAAAAATAAAGGAAGGAAGGAAGGAACAAAGAAAAGAAAGAAAGAAAGAAGAAAGAAAGAAAAGAGAGAGAGAAAGAAAGAAAGAGAAAGAAAAGAAAAGAGAAGAGAAGAAAGAAAAGAAGGAAAGAAGAAAGAAAGAAAGAAAGAAAGAAAGAAAGAAAGGAAGAAAGAAAGAAAGAAAGAAAGAAAGAAATG
>CABHPH010133123.1:21237-49237 GCA_902168325.1 Peromyscus nudipes | reverse complement strand
CAAGACAAACGAAAGGAGGGAGCCAAATTCTGTTCCCTGTGACAACAAAACATAGAAGTGATTTAGAAATAAATGTGGCGTCAGGCAGGTGAGGTCGACAGGATTGTCCCCAAGCCTTATGACCTGAGTTCAACCCCCAGAACCCACATGAAAGGAGAGAACTGACTCTTGAAAGTTGTCCTCTGCCTTCCACTTGTGACATGGCACATACATACACACTCTAAGTAAATAAATGTAAAGAATAAATATGAAAATAAATATTAAAAAACAAAACAAAAACAAAAACCAAAAAAAAAAAAAAAAAAACACTTTCTTAAAAAAAAAATCTTCAGTAGCAGCTCGAGGGCCAAGACTGCAATGTCTCTGGAAATGGCCCTGACCTTGAGGATGAGCACACAATACAGTGAGGTAGATTCTAAAGTCTAAGGCGTGCCCTGAGCAGACAGTCAATGAAGACTTCCTGGAGGACGGGGTGCCTGGGCTGGGTTTAGGGCCAGGTGAAGAAACAGGGTAGTCAGGTCTGAGGGAGTTAGACGGAGGTGATAAAGACTGTCAAGCAATGCTCCCCCATGACCCCTACTGTCCACTGCTCAAGCTAAACTGCTCTAACTTTAAAAGTCGAAGCCTTTCTCAATTCAGAGAAAATTTAAACCTGAAGGTTTGATAAGATAGACTGCCACGCTGGAGTCTGGGTAAGCGCTTTGTCTTCATCTCTAAATTAGAGACGGCCACTGCCTGTCAGTGATGTGACGGTCACCAACCATCCCATCAGTCACCCTGGCAAGGGAACCAGTTTGGGGATGGGAATAGTCTCAATTTTTAAAATCACATTTCCCAAGCTCCTTTGCAATAATCACCATGTGACTACTATCAGGCCCCTGAAATGAAGTGGTAATATCATGGTATTTTCAGGGAAGGTCCTTTGAAAACACAGAAAGTAATGGGGATCTATTGTAAATGAGTGCGACAGACCTTCACAGAGGAGGAAGAAGTTAAAGAACTAGACTGTGGTCACCAATGCTCATCGTTAAAATGACAGGTGTCATTCAAATCAAGATCATCAAATTTCAATGATTTTCAGAAACACTGAATTGTGCACCGAAGCAGTAATGGAGAAAATGTTATCTATATATCCTTATTATACTACCGATGAGAATACGGGACGGTAACTGGGACTTCTGGGAAGAAGGCTAAAAATGAGTAAGATTAGCCTTCTTGGGTTGCTGGCTCGGAAGACAGACTGAATACCTGCAACTCCAGCAGCAATGTGGGACCTTGAGGAACCCTAAGGGACAAGGTGGTGGAACCTGGTCTCCTAAAGGCCCTGAAACCCCCATCAGGACTAGACTGCCCACCTCCAGGCCTAGACTGTTCACTGTTATTTATTTTTTCTGTGATGCACATCTAGATATAATCCTAACTTATATAATGATTCAAACTGTCACAGGAATTAAAGGTTTTTATTTCCTAGAGAAAGAAAAATAAAGAGGCCGGAGATACAAGACCAAAAAAAAAAAATTGCCAGAGCCGGGTGGTGGTGGTGCACGCCTTTAATCTCAGCACTCAGCCCAGGAGGCAGAGCCAGGTGGATCTCTGTGAGTTTGAGGCTAGCCTGGTCTACAAAGCGAGTTCCAGGACAGGCTCCAAAGCTACACAGAGAAACTCTGTCTCAAAAAACCAAACCAAAACAAAACAAAAACAAAAAACAAAAAAACAAAAAGAATCTGCCAGGTTCCGGAATGTAGACACATACCTATATCCCAGCACTGGGACATGGAGACAAGAGGGTCTCAGTTTGGGGTCATCTTTGACTACAAAGGGAGTTGGAGGCCAGCCTGGGCTACATGAGATCCTGTCTCAAAAAAAAAAGAGTTAAAACCAAAGAAAAATTATTCCAAATGGAAACAGGAATCTACACAAAGGAACAAGAAGATTGGAAACGGTGATTTCACAGATGATGGACTAATAGTGTAGCTTCAGTGAAGTCTTACCTAGAAAACAGCAAATAGCCCCAGAGGTCACATGGCATGACATGACATTATAATGTATATGCCATCACTGTTGGAACACTGTACACAAGCCATAAAACTGTTTCTGTGCAGATTAGTCAGACAGTCCTTAGTAGCATGTCTGTGTGTCACTCTCCCACCCACAGCCATGAAGTCTTCTCAGGATGACCCATCAACATATCGCTATTCTTTTCTGCAGCTACCCACTTTATTGAGTAGCCATTTATGTGGCCTCTGCCCTGTGCACAACAACATGCCCCAGTATAAGAAGAAAGGCAAGCTGGTCCAGAAATGTTCCCAAGCATTCAGTATTTCACAGTCTATAACATATCACTCTAAAGCGTGGTTCTCAACCTTCCTAATGCTGCTGCTGCGACCCTTTAACACAGTTCCTCATGTTGTGGTGACCCCCCACCCCAACCATAAAATCATTTTGTTGCTACTTCATAACTGTAAATTCGATACTGTTATGAATCGTTACATAAATATATGATATGCAGGATATTTGGTACTCGACCCCCCAAAGGAGTCAAAACCCACAGATTGAGAACCTTTTTTTTTTTTTTTGAGCTGAGGATCGAACCCAGGGCCTTGTGCTTGCTAGGCAAGCACTCTACCACTGAGCTAAATCCCCAACCCAAGAACCACTTCTTGAAAGGAAGCTGAGAAACAGGAGAGAGAGCTCTCCCTGGCAGAGACTGGCAGCCCTCACGTGTGATAACTTAGAAGTATGTAGCTGTGGTGCTGAAGTTTTATTGACACCCTGGGTGAGATTTACAATCACTCAGGATCAACCTCTGGGCACACCTGTAAGGGTGTTTCTATAAAGAGTTAACGAGGAAGGAGGACCCACTCTGAGGGAGGGTGGCGCCATTCCATGGGTCTGAGAGACTCAGGCGAGAAGGAGAAAGTGAGCTGAGCGCCAGCACGCATCTCTCTTTGCATTTGACGCAGATCTGATGGAACCAGCCGCCTCATGTTCCTCCCACTATGCCTTCACCTTCCTGGCGGACTGAACCCTCAATCTGTAAGCCAGAATGAAACCTTCCTTTGGTTTGTTAATGAGAGAAGGAATGAAATTGTTAAGGTAGGCTGCCTCCCAGGTTTTCATCATTGACAACTTTGAATTAAAATATTTAATTTCTTTTTTAAATATTAAAATGTCATGTTTGGAACTGCAGGAGAGAGAGAGAGAGAGAGAGAGAGAGAGAGAGAGAGAGAGAGAGAGAGAGAGAAAGAGATTTCATGCCACCAAAATGTACATTAATCTGGAAATTAGGACCCCATTTTGGGCTAGAATGCAGATTTCTCAGGTGGGATGTATGTACTTGGAAAGACTCTTTTTGGAGGGTTTAAGAATGTGTGGAGGGCTGGAGAGATGGCTCAGTGGTTGAGCACTAGCTGCTTTTCCAGAGGTCCTGAGATGGCTCACAACCATCTATAATGAGATCGGGTTCCCTCTTCTGGCCTGCAGGCATTCATGCAGGCAGAACACTGTATACATAATAAATAAAACTTTATAAAAATGTATGGAAAATCCAGTTAATGTCATACTTAAGATATTCCACAGCTTTATTTCCTTTTGATTCATTTTTTATTTTCTCTTGACTTAGTAGACTTCTTTTCAGAAGTTTCATCCTGTTTGTGCTAGAGAACGCTGTAAACCAGATGTGGTGGAGCACTTTTATCATCCCAGCATTTTAGGGGTAGAGGCAGGAGGATGAGGAGTTGAAAGTCATCGTCTGCTTCATTAGACAGTTTGAGACCAACCTGGGCTATACAAGCCCCTGTCTCAACAAACAAGCAATCAAGTGCAGCAAGGCATTGTCTTAGACCTGGAACGTGCAGTCACAGATGGGAACCTGCATTGTCCTCATCAGCCAGATTCAGGAGCTTGTTGGCCTAGAGGACGGGAACTGTTCATCTGTTTGTCTGTGGCTTTCCTCTGTGCAGGGCCTGGAGATTGGATTGGCTGGATGGACCTGGGATGTAGCTCAGTGGTTGCCTACCATGTACAAGGCTCTGGTTCTATCCTGAGAACTGGGGGGAAAAATAATTTAGAGGGGGGAAGCAATCTGCTTTTGAAGAAGCAAAATTGGTAGTTTCTTTTCAGATGTGTTTAGACTGTAAATTATTAAGGTTATCTGGGATGGAACATGAATTTGTCACTTATTCAATGATCACTTATCTTATGCAAGGTCATATATGTGTGTATTATATATAGTTTCATTTTTAAAAAAAGATTTACTTTAATTACTTTTAAGTGTGTGTGTGTGTGTGTGTGTGTGTGTATGTGTGTGTGTATCTGTGTGTAGGTGCCCACAGAGGCCAAGCACGTGTGTACAGGTATCCACAGAAGCCAAGCCCATCTCTGTACAGGTGCCCACAGAGGCCAAGGGCATTGAATCTCCCTGGACGTGGAGTTACAGGTGATTTTGAGTCATTTGATGTAGGTGCTGGCAGCTGAACCCACATCCTCAGGAAGAGCACCGAAATATCCCTCCAGCTTCTTCATTTTTTTAAATTCAAAATTATTATTTATATGTGTTTGTGCCCAGGATGTGTGTGTGTGTGTGTGTGTGTATGCATGTGTGACACATGTGTGGAGGTCAGAGAACAACTTTCTGGAGTGCGTTCTCTCCTTCTACCTTTCCATGGGTTCTCGGGACTGAATCGTGGGTAGCAAGTGCCTTTACCCACTCAGCTATCTCACCAGCCCTGACATTCTTTTAATGATCACGTGTCATAAAACACTTCTCAAAGCCGGGTATGGATTATACTACTGTAATTTCAG
Organism: Peromyscus nudipes; assembly: GCA_902168325.1. NCBI lineage: Eukaryota > Metazoa > Chordata > Mammalia > Rodentia > Cricetidae > Peromyscus > Peromyscus nudipes. The sequence continues at coordinate 44,434 of CABHPH010133123.1, read as the reverse complement.
TAGTATTACTTGGGAGATGGAGGCAAGGGGATTTCCATAAATACACGGCTCAGATTACATAGTGAAACCCTGACTCAAATATAAAACAAAACCAAAGCCAACCCCCTCAAAATAAACAAAATGAAAAAACAATTTTCAATAGGTTCAGGTCACATGAAACATGTTTTCTGACCACATGGCATTAAATGGTGGACAGTATAGGCAGATCTCTGGAAAGTCACCAAATATTCGTCAACTTAAATAATAAAATGCAAATAATCCCTGAATAAAGGAAGAGATAAAAGTAAGAGCTCCTGGGGTAGATGCAGCTCAAGTAGCATAGGTTAGATCATGTCTTAGTTAGGGTTTCTATTGCTGTGAAGAGACACCTGACCACAGCAGCTCTTACAAAGGAAAGCATTTAATTGGGGTGGCTCATTTACAGTTCAGAGGTTCAGTCCATTATCATCATGGGGGGGAGCATGGCAGCGTGCAGGCAGACATGGTGCTGCCTACATCTTGATCAGAAGGCAACAGCAAGTAGACTCCCAGACACTGGGATGTATCTTGAGCATAGGAAACCTCAAAGCCTGCCCCTGTAGTGACACACTTCCTCCAACATGGCCATACCTACTCCAACAAAGCCTCACCTGCTAACAGTGCCACTCCCTATGAGCTTGGGGGTGGAGGCAGTTACATTCAAACTACCACAGATAAGAACGAGTCCCCGAACAACGCATTGCAAAAACTTACCCAGGAAGAGGTAAATAGCCCAGGTAGTCCTGCAGCCGTGAAAGCCATTAGGAAACTTTTTGTTGTTGTTGTTTTGTTTTGTGGGTTTTTTTGTTTTGTTTTGTTTTGTTTTGTTTTTAGTTCTGGGGATTAGACCTAAGGCCTCATGCATTTGAGGCAAGTGCTCTGTCACTGAGCTTCAACCCCCAGGCTGTGAAATTAGAGAATTCTTTCAAAGCATTCAAAGTAAGGTGTGTTCACTTCAGATGGTACATACATTAAAACTGGAATGCTCCAGAGAAGATTAGAGTGGCTGGATGACATGAAAATTTATGAAGCATCTTCATCTTCCTCAGAAAGACAAATAGCACATTTTCTCTTGTATGTAGAATCGTGTGTGTGTGTGTGTGTGTGTGTGTGTGTGTGTGTGTGTGTGTGAAATGAAAGCAAAAGGCTGGATTGTTTGCTACAAGTTAGTGGACCAGTGTTAGAAGCAGGAAGGGATAAAGGAGAATGAATATGATCAAACGATAATGATCTACAAACATTATGATCAATATCATAATGAAATCCACTGTTTTGTGAGTTTTGTTTAAATACTTATTTTATCTTTTGCATGTGTGAGTATTTTACCAGCATGTATTTCTGTGCACCATGTGCATAGAGTGTCTGGGGAAGCCAGGAGAAGGCATTGGATTCCCTGAAACTGGAGTTAGAGCTGGGTGTGAGCCGCTGTGTGGTTGCTGGGAACTTAACCTCTAAAATTTAACCTCCATTATTTTCTATATGAACTAAAGAATGTAATCATTTTAAAAATTAATAAGGGATAATACCAAGACTACAATTAAGTGTTATAAAAGTTTATTTTTCTTTCTTTTTTTAAAAATAATTATTTTTAACGATTTATTTAACTTTATTTTATCTGCATTGGTGTGAAGGTATCAGATCCCCTGGAGCTGGAGTCACAGACAGGTGTGAGCTGCCATGTGGGTGCTGGGAATTGAACCCAGGTCCTCTGGAAGAGCAGCCAGTGCTTTTAACCGCTGAGCCATCTCTCTGGCCCAAAGGGTTATTTATTTATTTATTTATTTATTTATTTATTTATTTATTTATTTATTTTTGGTTTTTCAAGACAGGGTTTCTCTGTGTAGCTTTGCGCCTTTTCCTGTAACTCACTTGGTAGCCCAGGCTGGCCTCGAACTCACAGAGATCCGCCTGCCTCTGCCTCCCGAGTGCTGGGATTAAAGGCGTGTGCCACCAACGCCCGGCAGGGTTATTTTTTTAAAACTATATTTTATAGAGTAGAAAGTAGTATTTTCCTGTATATACATACAAATTACATATGTATGTAATTTAAAAAAGTTATTTATGTATGTGACTGCTCTCACTGACTTTATGCCAGAAGAGGGTGCCAGATCCCACTACAGGTGGTTGTGAGCCACCATGCGATTGTTGGGAATTGAACTCAGGACCTCTGGAAGAGCAGTGCTCTTAACCGCTGAGCCATCTCTCCAGCCCCAATTGGTTGATTTTTTTTTTTTTTTTTTTTTTGAGACAAGGTTTCTCTGTGCAATAGCCCTGGCTGACCCGGAACTCTCTGTAGGCTGGCCTAAAGCTCACAGAGATCCACTTGCCTCTGCCTCCCCAGTGCTAGGATTAAAGGCATGGGCCACCACACCAGGCCTAATTTTACTTTTAAAATAGCCATTGTAACAGGGACAAAAGTCTCTTGTGGCTTGGATTTGCATTTTCCTAGTAACTGGCAATGGTGAGCATTTCTTTTCTGTGCTTCTCAGCCACCGTGAACTTTTAGTATTATTGAAGTCTACCTGCTGCCCTGATTTGCCCAGTTCTAGAATTACAAACGCATGGCATGACACCATGCAAGCAAAATCTGCATGAACTGCAAGGTAAACGGGAATCCCCCAGAGACCAGGTAGGCCCGGGACAAGCAGCTTTAAGGCTCTCATCAGAAGCCTGGGATTCAATGTCTTCTTGTTCTTGGTTGAGGACCCAAGAAAACAAGGCTTGCTTGGAATCTCAGAGTTGTGGGTTCAGGAGCCAGGGCTGGACTCTGGGTTGCTCATCTGGGAGTCTCTTCTTGCCTTTGCTCTTTGGTCAGCATATTCATACTATGAGATCAGGCCTGAGATCCAAGGGCTGTGGTCCTCTAAGGGAAGGAGTGTCTTATTTGTAAGGGAAGTACAGTCCCTTCTGGTAGGTGGGGGATTTGCCTGAGGCCACCCAGGATGGACTTCCCATTCCCCTATGATTGGCGTCTCTATTCCCTGCACCAAGGCCCCATCTCCCAGCCTCAGTCTGCTTGCGTACATCCTCTACTCAAACTGGGTGTTTGGTTTTTTTCTAAATAGGGTGCTCCTGCAGCAACCCCCACCCCTTTCTCCCATCCTCCCGTCACTCATTCTCGGTCCAAACCAGGCAGCTTTACCTTCAGACTTTGCTTCAATCCCCCCTCCTCAAGAAGTTTCTGCTGGCCGGGTGGTGGTGGTTCACGCCTTTAATCCCAGCACTTGGGAGGCAGAGGCAGGCGGATCTCTGTGAGTTTGAGGCCAGCCTGGTCTACAGGGTGAGTTCCAGGACAGGCTCCAAAGCTACACAGAGAAACCCTGTCTTGAAAAAACAACAAAAAAAAAAAAAAAAAGAGTTTCCGCCGTACCCTTACCTACCGTCAGGCTCCCCCCACCCACTGTCTGGTGCAAGCTTTTGTTTCTTGTGCCCAAACTGACAGCTGACTATTGCTTTCCTTAGCCTGGCCTGGATAGGAAACTGAGAAGAAAGTGGAAGAGACTGCTGAGGAACTGAGAGTTTGGGGCCAGGGCACAGAGCAGAGACTGCAGGCGGGGGTGGGGGGGGGTGGGAGCTCACTCACAGCCTGCCTGGATGCTAGGATTCATTCCTAGGCAGCCATGGCGGACAAGGAGTTAGAGAGTGGTTCTGTCAACTTCTAGAAGATTCCCTGGGCTTGTGTTGTGTGTGGGAAGTGTCAAGAGACAGTTGGGTTCTGAGGAGATTGCTCAGTGGGTACAGCACTTGCTAGGCAAACATGAGAATCTGAGCTCAGATGCCCGGAACCCATAGTAAAGCAGGTGTCTGTAATACCAGTGCTCCTGTGGAGAAACCGCAGATGGAGACAGGAGACTCACTAGGGCTCTCTGGCCAGATTCCAGAGGTTGTCCTCTGGCTTCCACAAAAATGCCTAAACACACCTTTTTTTTTTTTGTTTGTTTGTTTTTGTTTTTTTGTTTTTTTGTTTTTTAAAGCTTTCTGGGTATGGTGGCACAATCCCTTAATCCTTGGGTGGCAAAGGCCCAAAAATCTTTGTGAGTTCAAGGCCGGTCTGGACTACATGGTGAGACACTGTGGAAAGGTTTGCCCTGTTGGGGAGAGCTGTAGGTCTGGAGACTGTAGACCTAAAACTGTAGGGCCCTGGCTCCCCATATTTGAGTAAACTGTCTGCCTGCTTGCAGACCTTGACCAGATGTCCTCACTATATTGATTCCCTGCCGGCTTCCTTCTCACCTCACGATCACTGGAGGTTCTTCACCTCCGGAGGTTCTTTGTTCGTGAATCCTGCATTTGGTGTAAACAGCTTAGATGCAAGAATGTAGAACATTGGGTAGCAAACTTCTGCCCTCCGGGGATCCTCCATTGTGCTGTAAGCCTGTATTTAAGGTTCCTCCCTCCTTCAATAAATGGCATTTGGCATTTGGCATCCTGCCTTGGCAAATGACTCGCTGTCTCTTATTTATTATTTAATCCACAGCCCCTCGCTCGGACATGGTGAATGGGTTAGCGATAACGCGGGCGTTGCCGCAACAAATGGAGGTCTCACCGGGATCCTACCAAGAAACTACCGAGATCCGAGAAAGAAGGGACAAGCTGATGGACACCCGGGTACGGCTGGCCAGCAATTTAAAGAAAAAAGAAAAGATAAGGGTGAATTGAAATGGGTGCAGCTAGCTCACAGTCAGTTAATTGGACTGCTGAAGCAGGAGTGCACCAAAGTTAAGATAGGGCAAGACAGCTAAAGATTTTAAATTAAAAAAGGAAATCTTCCCAATAGAGAAGAGGGAAGGAAAGGAAATTTCCCGTTAGAAAAGGGAGGAAAATTTTAATCAAGAAAAAAGAATTTTCCTGGTAAAAAGGGGAAAAATTTTGAAACTAGGCCTAAGATTGGGGCCCTGTAGAGGAAGGATGAATGGAAGAGAAAAGCCTCTTCCCAGTGGTAATGGAGAAAGAAAAGTCTTTCCAATATAAAATTTTCAGGATAGCTGAAACTCTGAGCTCTTTCTGCCTGCCAATGTAGAGCGCCAGCATCTGAATTACAAAGAGTCGGCAGGTAGGCCTCATTGCTGCTGGATGAACAGCAAGCAAGCCCAAAGCTTAAAGTTTTGCTGTCTGTTTGCTAATTCTGGTTTAAATGTTTTTCATTTTTCCTTCAGAGTGGGAATAATTCAATATTTAGGATCCCTTTGTGGGAAATGTTTTTCTGTTTTTCCCTTATGGTGGGAATAACTCATTATTAGGTAGTCCCTTCATGGGAGTAGGAAGTTTAAACGTGAGTTTGTGTTGGGGGGGCGCGTGCCCAAAGGCGTGCAGGAGATGGCCCGGAGCAGCGGGCAGACAGGTACGCGCCGGTGGGAGGCAGAGCTGCGAAGGAGCAAGGCGCCTGGCTGGCACTAGAGCCCAAGCACTGGGCGGAGCCAAAGCTAAGCCGCAGCCTCAGCTCGCGCCAAGCGAGCAGAGTCTGGGAGAGGGACAGGCACTAAAAGTTTAAATGGGCCCAACTTCTGGTGAAAAATGGTTTCGGTCAGGACATGAATGCTAAGTCAATGCGGTTTGAATAAAGGATGTTCTGTTCTTTTGATCGTCTTAATAAATGTTTGGATAAATGTTTGAATTTTCATGGTAGATAAACTAAAGGAACAGAATTCATAATTTTGAACTATATATTAGATGTGCTCTTGTCTGTTGATCATCACTGAAAATTTGGCTGTGTGATTTAAGTTGCTTTCTAAAAATTCTTGGTTAAATTCTGTAGAAATATTGAAAGGACCAAGCAGATGCCATAACAGGCTGCTCAGTCTTCTCTCAGAGATCAGGCCTCAATTTCAGTTTCCTGAGACTTGAGCAAGCAGTCTCTGGGAGGGCCAAGAACAAAAGACACAGTCCTTGCAGTAGCTCCCTTTCTGCACGTACTGCGTAAAGTTCAGCCAGATGTTTACTGTATGGGGCCCCTCACCAACTTACCATTGAGCCAGCCCCCACAGTCAGTACGTGCTTGGCCAGCCAGCCCCCAAGGCGGCTCAAGGACAAAGCCTGGGACTTGTGCTGGACTGCCCCCAAAGTGATAATTGTATTCCTAAGTGTAGATAAGAACTTAGACCCCTTTTTCCCAGGTGGCTTTATCAGCTACAGAAACTTAAAAAAACACAGAGTCAGGATATTCAACCATCTGGCAGAGGCTAAGTGGTCATAAAACATCCCAAACTTCACGGACCCCGGAGATGGGTTGTAAAACTCCTGACAGGGCAAACAGATAAGCTAAAATACTACCAAGTCCAGGCCCGGGAAAACTGGACCAATCAAGGATGGACCCGTACTAACCCCCTCCCCTCTAAGAAATTTGATGGGTTTTGCCTATAAAAACTAACTTCCCCAAGAAAGGACAAGCTCCTCCCGGCCTCACTGCTTGGGATCGAGCTTCCCTGACCATGGCTTGTATTAAGAACAATAAACCTTGCTTTTGCATTCTGTACCTAAAGTCTCCGGTGGCTTCTTTGGGGACGTGATCTGGGCATAACAATATAACACCTGAAGTGGATTGGGTTATTAGCTTATTAAATGTTGTTGCTAAGATAAACCCATAAAATATATATATATAATAATCTTACTGATAAAGAGGTTACAAAATTATTTTTCCAGTAAATAAAATACAGGTAAATTGTTTGGTCCACATTGTTAATAATTGGCTATTTGCATTAATGTGTTACTTGGGATCTATAAAAAAGGATCCTCTTTTTAAGATTTTATAAAAATACACCAGAGTATTGCCAAAAGTTACCTCTTCAAATCCTATAGAGATTGTATTTAATGCTTTTATAATTGGCATATGTAAAGGGACCATGGAAATAAAAGCTGGTGATAGAATTGCTCAATTATTATTGCTTTCATATTTTAAATTCAAAATGGCGCCTATATGTAGAACTGGAGGCTTTGGAGGTACAGGGAAAAAAGGTGTTTTGACAAACAGTTATCAATGATAAACAGCCTAAATTAGAAATAAAATTATATGGGATTGAGATTGGAAGATTATTGGATTCTGGTGCTGGATATATCTATAATTTCACAAGAATCCTGAGATCCCAATTGGCCTCTTAAAAAATTCTACCTCTAACCTACAAGGTATCAGCACAGCTCAGATGCCATTACAGAGCAGGCTACTTTTAAATGGGAAGGATGAGGAAGGTCATGCAGGAACTTTTCAACCCTTTGTGCTACCTGACATTCCAGTGAACTTGTGGGGACTGGATGTGTTAGAAGGTATGGGAGCAGTGCCTACTACACAGCCTGTACAACAGATGCTGAAGAGTCAGGGATCCTGCCTGGGCAGAGGCTTAGGGAAAATGTTGCAAGGAGACCCACTCCCTGTGACAGACAAAAGCTGTGTCACTAGAGGTCCTGGGGATACTAGAGGATTAGGGTCTTTCCCATAGGGGTCACTGTGCAGCAGCCTTCGATTATACAACCAATAAAAATCACTTGGAAAAGTGATGACCCTGTATGGGTGGAACAGTGGCCCCACTAAAGAAAAATTGGAGGCTGCAAATGCATTAGTTAAGGAACAGTTAGATGCTGGACATACCATTCCTTCCACTTCACCTTGGAACTCACCTGTATTTGTTATTAAAAAGAAGTCAGGAAAATGGAGGCTATTACAGGATCTTAGAGCTGTAAATAAAACCATGCTTCTCATGGGAGCAACACAGCCTGGTCTGCCTGCCCCGGTGGCAATTCCTAAACACTGTCATTTAATTGTGGTTGACTTGAGGGGTTGTTTCTTCACCATTCCTTTGCATCCCGAGGACAGTCCTTGCTTTGCTTTTAGTGTTCCTTCAGAAAATCTCAAAGAACCTTATCAAAGATATCAGTGGGCGGTCTTGCCCCACGGAATGGCCAATAGCCCTGCTATATGACAAATTTATGTGTCTTTGGCCACAGCTCCAGTTCGAAAAGCTTTTCCAGATGTTTATATAATTCACTATATGGATGATATATTAATGGCTGCTAAAGATAAAAAACTTGCTTTTGATGCCTTTTCTAAATTACAAGAGGTTCTTAGCCTGGCTCATTTACAAATAGCCCCAGAAAAGGTACAGGTATCCTTTCCCTATCACTATTTAGGTCATGAATTGTTATGCACAGGCATACGTCCACAAAAGATTACTCTGCGTACGGATCAGCTACGCATGCCTAATGATTTCCAAACCTTTCTGGGAGCTATTCAATGGCTTCGGTCCACTTTAAAGATTCCAGCAGATCAACTTCACCCTTTGTATGATGTCTTAAAGGGTGAACCTGACCCTTTATCTCCCCGTGAATTAACAGCTGAAGGGCGTACAGCCCTACAGTGTGTGCAAGAGGCCATGGAGCAGGCTCACGTGCAATATATAGATCATTCTTCTCCCTTATTGTATTTGATATTTTGTTTTTCTCATTCACCTACTGGAGTGTTTTGGCAAACAGGTCCTATTCTATGGGTACATTCCCCAGCTTCTCCAGAAAAAAACATTACTCCTTATCCACAGGCTGTTGCTCAGATTATATTTAAGGGAATCAAGATCAATGTTCAAACTTTTGGTAAGGAGCCAGATATTGTGGTGACCCCATAACCGAGTCTCAAGTAACATGGTTACAAGCTAATGATAATAATTGGACCATATTGACATGCTCCATGCAGGGCCAGTTTGATACTCAGTACCCCTCCAATGACATGTGTCAATTTTTTAAATTGCATCCTGTTATATTTCCCAAGATAGTACAGATGACTCCTATTCCTCAAGCCCGTGTGGTATTTACTGATGGCACTTCACGTGGTTTTGCTGTTGTGGTTTCTGGTAACATAGTAAAGAGAATGAAAGTCCAGGGCACTTCTGCCCAGATGGCAGAGGTACAGGCACTGTTGCTTGCTTTACAGATGTTTTCTGATGAGAATGTAAATATTTATACTGATAGTCAATATGTGGCACATGCCATTATGCCTTTGGAGACAACAGCCTACATACCATCCATTTCTCCCATTCATGAATATTTATTGCAAGTGCAAGGACTTATATGGTCCGGTTCACATAACCTTTATGTGGGCCATATTAGAGCTCATACCCAATTGCCTGGACCTTTAAGTGAAGGTAATCGGAGGGCTGATGCCATTACTCGTATGGCTGTCACATTAGTTTGTTCTGCCTTTGAAAAGGCTACTCAGTTGCATCAACGTTATCATCTTAATGCTGGATCTCTTCGTCATCACACAGGCATAACCCGGGAACAAGCCATCCAGATAGTTAAATCATGTCCTATTTGTGCTGAATTTTTACCTGTTTCTCATTTGGGAGTTAATCCCCGAGGACTTTTACCTAACCATGTGTGGCAGATGGACGTCACACACGTGCCTTCCTTTGGAAAATTACAATATGTCCATGTGTCTATTGATACATATTTTTCTCTAATTTTTGCTTCTGCCCCTTCAGGTGAAAAGGTTAAGGATGTAAAGAATCATTGTCTTCATGCTTTTGCCTATATGGGAATGCCACAATGCATAAAGACTGATAATGGTCCCGCCTATAGCAGTACGGGATTTTCAAAATTCTGCCAAGACTTTTCTATTGTTAATAAGACTGGTATTCCTTATAATCCTCAAGGACAGGCTATAGTAGAACGCTGCCATTGTACCTTAAAAACATATATTGCTAAAGTAAAAAGGGGGGAGCTAGGGGCTCATCTCTCCTCTCCACATTCTATTCTTTCCCTTGTTTTATATATTTAAAATTTTTTATCGGTGGATTCTGCTGGAGTATCTGCTGCAGATAAGCACTGGAGGGCTCCTGTTGCAAATCATCCTCTGGTGCGATGGAAGGATCTTTCTACTGGCAGTTGGAGGGGACCCGATCCGGTGTTGGTGTGGGCCCGGGGATCTGTTTGTGTCTTTCCACAGGACAATGAGGTTCCTCTTTGGGATCCTGAGCACTGTGTGCGCCCTGTGGCTGCTGCTGAATCCAGACATGGCAGAGACCTATTGGGCCTTCGTGAAAAACTCTCCCCTTCTGATGCCAATGGGGATTGAGAGCCCAATACGGCTAGCCTTGGCAAACATGAATGTAAGCCTAGGAACTGTAGCCATGTGATCGGATTCTTCAGAAGGTAATGTATGGTAACTTTTTTCAAAAATGTTGAGAATGTGTCACCCAGACACCTTGAAGGTCACTGACCTTCATTTGTTAACAATAGCATACCAGCTAAGTCTTTTTCATTTTAGTAATTCTCTTCAGGCTGGTGTAGTACCTACCTTTTCAGAAGTGGCTCTGTGCAACTTTTATTGGCCTCCTGGAATTCATCTAGCCTTTTTAAAGATACCTTATAATTTGTGAGCCTGAATGTAGCCATTATGAGACCATTAGTTCTGCTCCTTGTTTGATGTCTGTTCTTTTTTCTTTATGGTTCTCAGTTATTCTTTTGCAGAGCTGCCAGCTTAAGTCATGCTGGGATTGAGAAAAATGGGCCTTGGCGGTTCGTGTTCCTGGAGCTGTGTCCATAGCAGTGGACCGTGGCAGCAGACACAGATGATGCTCACACGCTCCAGAAGAGAATCTACATTGCTGTTGCCGTTGTTGCTGTTATAGCGGTGGTGGACACCGCTGCTACTGTTTCTGGGATTGCTATTTCTTAATTGGTTACTACAGCTAGCACAATGGAGACCCTGGCAGCAAAAGTAGCTACCACAGTTAGTTAATCTTTCATTCTATTGGGCATGATAAATTTAATTCTACAATTATACATTTGAATTGGCTTTGAAAGTTGTAAAATTTTTAAAACTCAAGTTTCATTTGCCTATGGGATACCACCTTACAAGGACTCCAATTTGCAGTAAGGCTCGTTAAGGAAGGGAATGGCTCAATTGCCTTTAGCCTCCTGGCTATGGGTGGGTTAGGACTTCTACTGGTCTTTTCTGTGTTGCACAGATTGCAAGCTCAGCGCCACTTTGAGATCTTTGGCAGCAGTTACTCTACAGCTCACGTGGTTGAGTCTGTATGATAATGAGTATTCAGAGACGGGTAATGGTTGGGGGGCACTCACCAACCTAAGACAGAGCACCTGTGTGGCCTGGGCAGGTGTCTCCATGACGGGTAAGGTGACCTGCTGACGTCCCACGCAACCTAAGTCAGAAGCTCATTTTTTAATAAAAGGGGGACCTGTAGGGCCCTGGCTCCCCATATTTGAGTAAACTGTCTGCCTGCTTGCCGACCTTGACCAGATGTCCTCACTATATTGATTCCTTGCCGGCTTTCTTCTCACCTCACGATCACTGGAGGTTCTTCACCTCCGGAGGTTCTTTGTTCGTGAATCCTGCATTTGGTATAAACAGCTTAGATGCAAGAATGTAGAACATTGGGTAGCAAACTTCTGCCCTCCGGGGATCCTCCATTGTGCTGTAAGCCTGTATTTAAGGTTCCTCCCTCCTTCAATAAACGGCATTTGGCATTCGGCATTCGGCTGTCTCTTATTTATTATCTAATAAATGACTCGCTGTCTCTTATTTATTATCTAATCCACAGCCCCTCGCTCGGACATGGTGAATGGGTTAGCGATAACGCGGGCGTTGCTGCAACATAAAACAAGGACTTCCCTTCAGAGGAAACAAGTAAATGGCTTATTCTGAGGCAGATAAGAATTCAAATGGGCAGGGCGGTGGTGGTGCACACCTTTAGTCCCAGCACTCGGGAGGCGGAGCCAGTGGATCTCTGTGAGTTCGAGGTCAGCCTGGGCCACAGAGTGAGATCCAGGACAGGCTCCAAAGCTACACAGAGAAACCCTGCCTCGAAAAAAAACAAAAAACAAACAAACAACAAACAAACAAAAAAAGAATTCAAATGATTTTTTTTGTTCTGTTTTGCTTTTTTTGGTGTTTGGAGTCAAGATCACATGATATAGCCTTAAACTTAAGATTCTCTTGCCTCAGCCACCTGGATGCTCCAATTACTTTAAATGATGTGCTCCACCATGGAGGAAGGAATGTCCACAGACACAGAACAAAAAGAAGTCATAAACCCGGGCTGGAGAGATGACTCAGCTGTTAAGAGCACTGGCTGCTCTTCCAGAAGACCTGGGTTCAATTCCTAGCACCTACATGGCAACTCATAACTGTCTGTAACTCCCGTTCCAGGAGATCTGACCAATGTACATAAAATAAATGTTAAAAAAAAGTCATAAGCCAGTACATGAAGCAAGGTTGTAGGTAGGAGGATGCAAGCAGGCTGCTGGCTGCTGGAGAAACCTCTCATAAAGTTCAGATGCAATCTAGTATTCTTAGCTTTAGGGTGGGTCAGGGCCGGAGGCCTGCTCTGGGCAGTGATGCATTCTTAGCAGTTTACCTGTTAGTCACAAGAATGTTAGGTCAGATGCCGAAGTTAAGCTAGATAGCTATTAAAGTGCCCAGGGCAGAAGAGGAGCTCAGGGTAACTTTGTTCCGCTGCTTTTTGTTTATTTCGGGTTTTTGGTTTTTTTGAGACTGGGTTTCTCTGTGTAGCAGGTTTCTTTGCACAGCTCTGATTGTCCTAGAACTTGCCCTGTAGACCAGGCTGGCCTCAAACTCAGAGCTCTCAGAGATGGACCTGCCTCTGCCTCCTGAGCGCTGGATTTAAAGGCATGCTCAGCTGGCAACTTTGTGTCTCTTTTGTTTATTTGATTTTTGTTTTTTGGAGACAAGGTTTCTCTGTGTAACAGCCCTAGCTGTCCTGGAACTAGCTCTGTAGACCAGGCTGGCCTTGAACTCACAGAGATCCACCTGCCTCTACCTCCCAAGTACTGGGATTAAAGATTTTAAGGCGAGTGGTGTTGGTTTTCAGTCTTTTGGACGTACAGTAGAGATGGAGATTTCTAGAATTTAAAGTGTGAGATATGGATATTTTGTTGTTGTTAAAACTCTGTCAAATGCCCTTCCTCCATGAAAATATGCAAAAAACATTGATCGAGTACGGGCAGGTCTGAAGTCATTGCAGGGGACGTGATCCATGTACAACTCTGTGGACAGAGTCTCACATTTGAGTCTAAGAAGGAGCTGGAGGTAGAAATGGACTTTTAGGTTCTGATTTTGGAAATGATTGCTGTTTGGTAGTTAGGGCCTGGATGAAGAAGAATGGAATCTGGGCGTCCTTCTGCCCTGGGCCTGGGTCTGTTAGGGGCAGTCCGTGTGTGTGTGTGTGTGTGTGTGTGTGTGTGTGTGTGTGTCTGGGTGGGAGGGGTGGAGGAGTGCACGCACATGCATGTACTGGTGTACTCACCTGCAAGGGTACACGTGGAGGCCCGCGGTTGGTGTCACCTGTCTTCCACAATCCCTTCTCCACCTTACTCTTTGAGACGGTCTCTCACCGAAACGGAAGTTGTCATTTAAACTAGAATGGCTGGCCAGGAGACCTCTGGGCTTTCCCGTGGACTCTGGGGTCTGAGGTCCTCACGCTCCCACAGCAGGCACTTTACCCAACTGAGCCATGTTTAAAGACTCTCCCCTCTCCATTTCAACCCCAGATACGTTCTTTTTTCTCTTAAACTTCAAGTTCCAGACTGCTCCTGGCTTGTGAGGAGATGGGCGAACCTAGAGATGCCAGACTTGGGGACTGCCATTTGGCCACATGACAGGCTCCAAAATTCCTATCTAGAAGCCACATCCTTTGTTCTCATCCACTCCTCTCGCCCACTGCACCCCCGTGACCCTTCTCTCCCCTTCCCCCTCTTCCCCCAGTTAATTCTCACTTCTGCTTTTCTATTACGTCAGTTCCATTGTCTTCTTTAGTTCCCACCCTCCCTTAAGAGCTCTTCCACTCCAGGGTCCTTTTCTAGCTCATTGACCTACAAACACACATCTGAATATATGTATATGTATATGTATGTATGTATGTATGTATGTATGTATGTATGTATATATGCACACGAATTTAAACTCAGTTTCCACATACAGGAAACTGTCTCTTCTTGAACACTGCAGAGGACTGAGGCCTCTGAGGTAAAGTCGCCATCTTCATCAGTCAGCTATACCTGCTTTTGGGGCCTGCCTGTTGGAGGTGGGAGGGATGGTCACTGGACCCCCACCTGGAAGTCTGGCCACACCCAACTGTGCTCCTTGAAGTATTCTGTATGCAATTCTGCCCTAACTGTACCTAAAGGGTAGGTGCTGGAGTGTAGGGCCCTGGCTCCCCATTTTGGGTAACTATTGCCTTGCTTGCTGACCTTGACCTTTATGTCCTCCTATGCTGATTCTCTGCCGGGTTCCACCCTCCTAAATGCTTAAGGGAAGTTCCTTGGCTGTGTATCCTGCATAATGGGCGTTAGCAGTTTAGATGCAAGATTGTAAAACATCGTAGTGAACTTCTGCCTTCCGGGGTTCTCCCATTGTGGTGTAAGCCTGTATTTGAGGTTTCTTCCCTCTTTCAATAAATGGCATTCAGCATTCTGCTGAGGCGAATGACCGCTGTCTTTTGTCTCTGTTTTTCGATCCACAGCCCCTCGCTTGGACATGGTGAAGGGGTGGTGGTAGCGTGGGCGTTATTGCTACACTGGAGCATATAGGTGAGGGTTTGACGGGGGTGGGGTGTGGGGTGGGGTGGGGGGATGGGGGAAGGAAACTATGTGGCTACGGTCAAGCCATCACTCATACTGGATGAAGGCTGGTTTGGGGTTCCGAATGCTCCTCCCAGCATACCCTATGGGTTTTTCATGATAGGGTCTCTCTGTGTAGCCCAGGCTGTCCTGGAACTCAGAGATTCACCTGCCTCTGCTGCCTGAGTGCTGGGATTAAAGGCTTGTGTGCCTGCTTCTATTTTAAATTTATTTTTCTTTTATGAGCATTGGTGTTTTACCTGCACATATGTCTGTGTGAGGGTGTCAGATCCCCTGGAACTGGAGGTATAGACAGGTTGGAGCTGCCAGATGGGTGCTGGGAATTGAACCCAGGTCCTCTGGAAGGGCAGCCAGTGCTCTTAACCACTGAGCCTTCTCTCCAGCTCCCAGTTTTTTTTCCTATTCTCCCTTTTCTCCTTCACTGGCTCTCACAGATGTGGCTGCTAGCCTCCATTGTGTTTTATTATGCAGCCAGAGCCTAAGACTGGCATTCCTGTGGCTTTGGATTCCTCCCTACTTCTGGACATTGCCAGTCCCAGTCCAGACAGCTGGAACAGGATCCTTCCTGTGTCAGGCTCAGGCTCTTGGGGGACAGCTCCTGGTACAGACTTTTCCTGCCTTGCTGATTGGAACAAAGGGCTCATGTTTCCTGAGGCTGTGACTGACCTAGTTATCTATGTCTGTTCTCAAGCTAGCTCCAATGAAGAACCTGGGTGTCCATGCTGCAGGGGTTCCATCAGCACCCACTCATGTGAGTGAGTCCCTGCAGCATACAGAGGGGCAAAAACCCAGGCTTGAGGGTTTCTACTGAGCCACCACGTGGGCAGGAGAAGTCTTGTTACGACACTGATCACATGCCTGCCCATATTTTCTACTTACCTGTCTTCTGTGAGTACTGCTTCAAATCCACATGCCTGTAAACCCCAGGTCCACAATGGGGCTGATTTCTGGAACCTCGCTCAGAGTACTTGCTATGGCTTTTCTCTTACCTTTTTCCACTCTCAAAGGGAGGACACCGAGGACAGAGGTCAATTCCCACCACATGCACCCACCTGGGGAAGGAATGCTTGGCAGGACATCAGCCCAGCTTTGCAGCCAGCACTGTGGATCCCAGACATGAGGGTGGTGGGTAAAGGACACATGTTTCCCATTCAGGGATGATAAAAATGTCATACAACTTGATGAGTATACGAAAAAACCATTGACTTGTAGTTTGAAAGGGCGACTTGTATAGCATGTCACTAGATCTCAATACACATGACAGGGCTGTGTTAATAACAGTCATCATGCCTAACAACCAAGCATGCTGGGCAGCTTCCTGAATTCTGGGCCTGACTCACCTATTGCAGACATGTCTGTAATCACAGGAAACCTGGTGCTAAAAGCTACTTGCCTTGAATGAGCTGCTACGAAAAGCAACGTCTTTGAGCCCTTATTTGTCTGACAATGTACTAATGGTATTAGTTAATGTCTCTTACTTCATCTTCCCAGCAGCCTAAGGAAGCTGTCATCATCCCCATTTAGCAGAAGAGGCAGCAGGAGCCCTGGAGGTGGGGCTCCACAGACCTGCTCTGCCACCTGTGCAGCTGGAGGCTAAGAAATGAGTTAGGGCACCCTCCTCTGTTGCCAGGTCATATGGCCTGGCCGTGTGGTGGTGTGGAGGACAGGAGCTGTGCTCCCTTCTGCCAGCTGCAGGAGGTTCTCACTGCTGAAGAAGTCAGACTTGGGGCCTTTGTGCAGCCTGGAGCCTGGCCCTGAGTAGGCCCAGGAGCTACAAGGATGCCTCTGTGCTCGTCCAGGTTTCTTACCTTCCCAGGGGCTAAGGGAGTAGTGCAGGGTTCCCCAGACTCTCAAGGCCTAAGAGTCTGGGATTCCAGCACACTCTGGAATCCTCCACAGCCAAAAAGCAGCAGCAATTTCACTCACTCCTCAGAGCCCCTGATTCCCTAAAGGTCATGGTTTCCTGAGTCTTTGATGTTGTAGGACTGGATCTAAGTGACTGTGCCACAGGCCTTGGGAGCTCTGCTAGCCTGCTCCCTCCCCAGGCACCTGCCTGCTTGCTCCAGCTCTATCTCCTTGGAGAGCGTGTGGCCCTTCGAGAGGCTGGGCAGCTGAAGGTGAGCGAAGCTTCCCCCCCAGTCCCGTCTCCGCTTTGGAAGTCAAGTGTTCCCCCGACCCACACCCCTTGCCGGCTTAGGGACTGAATCCAGAACGTTACACAAGCTAGCAAGTGGTCTAGCCACCCCCACCTGCTCCTCGAAGCTATCTATATCCAAGTCTGCCCTAACTGTACTTGACAGCTGACCCAGGCACCTATGGAATTCATTCTCAGAGCCCTGCACCAGCTCAAGCCCTAGCACCTCCAGTTCCCATCCATCTGCCTTGCATTAGTTAATCCTGCTCAAACCCTTCAGCTCACAGCAGGTGGAGGCTAAGCAGAGCCTCCTAGCTCCTACAGCTGAGTGTACTTGTCCCATTTTGCTCTTGGAAACATCTTTACATGGGCCTGGAACCTCGAGAGAGCTCAGCAACTTTGCAGACACACACAGGCACTAAGCTGTAGGCTGCTCCCATCATCCTTCAGAACAAGGACTTCCACATAAGGCTGACTGCATAGCTTCTCCTTTAAGGAGGCCACAGGGACAAAAAAAGGTAAAAGAGTCACAAAAAACAAAGTTGTACTTGGTTTACGGTCCACATTAGACCAAGAGGCATGTCTTTTGAGCCACACCTCTAAAATGCTATCTTGTAGTAAGAAGTAAATAAAACATATGCATACAAAGTACTGGAGGTGTTCAGTAATGCGACTGTCACCTCCACCACCTGCTGGGAGCAGTTGTTGCCCTGAGCTCAGGACACAATGCCGCCTTCCCTAGTCTCCTTCCTCAGATTCCTATGCAGGGCGTGTGCTTAGCATTGCAGTACCATAGATGACCACCAGGTGGTGACCAAGCACCCCAGACTCATGGTTTTGTGGTTTACTGGTTTTTGTTGTTGTTGTTAGGAACTATGTAAGAAAAAAACACTGTAATCATGTCAGGGCTCCAAACTCTTGGCTGAGAAGCAGCCCCTTCCCACTGTCCTTCAGTTGTCCCAGGCAGGGAGATGATGGCTTGCCTTCTTTTCTCACTAAAGAGGATTTCCTGATATGTGGGGCTCAAGGCCTCCCTCCCAGGGTTTACCCTGAACCCAGTCATCTCCCTGAAACCTACTTTCCCTGTTGTTTCTGGAGTTGGTGCCACACAGTCCCCGGCACAGCCAGATCTGGCCAAGCAGCTCACTAGCTGATCAGTTTGACCAGCTCCCTCTGCCCACACTCAAGGGCAGACAAGGATACAGCTCTACAAAAGTGTCTCATTCTCCCCAAGGGCACGGAGTATTAACCAGGGAGCCTACCAGTGGCTCATGTCCCCCAAAAGGACAAAGACTAGAAATGAATGAGTCTTTCTACTCCAAGCTCTGACAGCAGAGTTGCAGGACCTTAGGGGACATGAGGAGGCTATGAAGGATCCAGGAAAGTTACTGGCTATAAGGCAGGGTGCAGGCTATGGCTGGCTGGGAGCAGCTGTAGAAGCTGGACAGGGGAAGGTGATTCCTGGGGACACCCAGATCCCAACCCCAAGCCGAGAGCACCAGCTGTCTCCCTCTCCCTTCATCCGTCCCACAACCTGCACTGGATATGTTCACAAAGAGAAAAAATGGTCTCAGGGCTCGTTTTTCTCAAAACATATATTTACGTCTTCTTGTCTCCTCCCAGTACATCTTTGAGCACCTTGCTAGAACCTCCCAGGAATGTGCAGCTCCCTCCCAGCACCCCATGCCCTCCCTAGCCCTTGGTGACAAGGCCCTTCACAGCCTGCACAATGGCATCCTTGTCAATACCAAACATCTTCAGCAGCTCAGCTGGCTTCCCACTTCTTGGTACTTGGCCAACAGCCAGGCGGGTGACAGTGACTCCAGGTTCACCCACTACTGCAGCAGACACAGCCTCACCTATGCCACCTGAAAAAGGAAAGTCAGATAAGTCTTAGTCTGAGCCCAAATGTCAAAGATTGCATATGCACCACTCCCCTTGCCAGAGCAGACATCGCTAATCCATCACAGTAACAGAATAAGTAATCCATTACTTAGAATGTGCACTCTCAATCTTTTTTTTTTTTTCTCTTGAGATAGCTCAGGATGGCCTCAAACTGACTATAGTCTAGGATGACCTTGCTGTGGAATATTATTATTTTAAAACGTTTTTTATTATTTTTAACATATGAGTGCTCTGTCTGCCTGTATGCCTGCGTGCCAGAAGAGGGCATCAATCCCATTATAGATGTTGTGAGTCACCATATGGTTGCTGGAAATTGAATTCAGGACCTCTGGAAGAGAAGCCAGGGCTCTTAACCACCGAGCCATCTCTCCAGCCGCTGTGGAATATTATTTTAACTATGAAAAGATATGTTCCATTTGTTTATGCCGTGGAATATTACTTTAACTGTGTTGAGGCGTGTTATATTTACTTATGCTGCATTTGTTTGACGATGTAAGGATGTGTGTTTAACTATGTAAAGATGTGCTGCGTTTCTCTCACCTTGCCTGTCTAAGGCACCTAATTGGTCTAATAAAGAGCTAAACGGCCAATATCTAGGCAGAGAAAGGATAGGCGGGGCTGGCAGGCAGGAAGAATAAGAAGGAGAAAAGAACGAGGGGAGAGAGGAAGGGAAGAAGAGAACGAGGAGAAAGAGGGGGACACTCCAGGGGCAGGAAGCCAGAGTCACCCGCCAGCCAGATATGAGAGGCAGTGAAAGTAAGATATACAGAAGGAAAGAAAAGTAAAAAGCCCAGAGGCCAAAGGTAGACAAAGAGAAACAGGTTCATCTAAGTTAAAAAAGCTAGCCAGACACGAGCCCAAGCTAGGCTGGGCCTTCAAAACTAATAATAAGTCTCTGTGTCATGATTTGGGAGCTGGTTGGTGGCCTAAAAGAAAAAGCCTGATCCATGATCCTGAGCTTCTGATTCTTTTAATTCTTCCTCCAGAATGTTGGGGTTCTTTGTGTGAGCCACCTGCCCAATTATGCAGCTGGGGGTGGAAATCAGGACTTCCTGCACCCAGGCAAAGACTCTACCACCTGAGCCAGCCCCACATCCACTCTTTGTAGCTTTGGCTGGCCTGTGTAGATCAACCTTGAATTCACAGACATTCACCTCTCTTTGCCTCCTGAGTGCCGGGATGTTGCCATGACACTTAACTTTATGTAATTACAATTTTTTTTAATGTGACTGTGGAACATTTTATTTTTTTTTAAATTGGTCCCCTGGAATAGGAGTCATAGATGGTTATAAACTGCTATGTGAGGGACAGGGATTGAACCAAGGTCCTCTGGAAGACTGCTGAGCCTTTCCAGCTCCTGCATTTATTTCTTTATTTAGTATGTGTGCGCACACATGTGCGGTACAGGTGGAGGTCAGCTTGACACCAAGTTGTGCACTAGACCTTAGAAGCTCATGTCTTCCTCAGAGACTTCTCTAAGAAAGAAGTGGCATGTACTTGTAGAAGATGCTTTGAAAGGATTAAAAAAGACATTCTGTATGTAGCCAGAAAACTCACAGCCCTATGTCAGTACAGTCGGGACTCGGCCTCTTATGAGGCTTTAGGCTTTGGCTTAGGGACCCAGCTAACTCACAGCTGCTGGCTGGCTGAGCTCCATGAGCCCCCGTCAGTGATATGAGTGGCAAAGGCAGACTGCCCTCAGAGGAATTCCGAGCCCTGTCTACACCTTGGCTCCCGGGCCCCTGCTCCTTTCTCTAGCCTTCCCGACCCAGTCTGGTGCAGCCCAATTACCTTCATAGTAGTGATCCTCCACCGTGAGAATCCTGCCTTTGGTTGCACGCGCACAGTCAAGAATGAGCTTTCTGTCCAGGGGCTTGATGGTGAAGGGGTCCAGCACTCGGATGCTGATCTTCTCTGTGAGGGAAGACCAGAACACAGCTAAGAGAAAGGCTGCATGCTGTGCTCTGCCCTGTGGTGGAACTTCAGTGGCCCCTCATCCTGAATGGGGTGTCTTGGAGATTGTCTCATAGCTATGGGCCAAGGAAGAACTACTCTCTGGGGGCTGGCTGTTGAGCCTTTGCTTGCCAATGCCCTCTGGGAGATCCTGGTCAGCTGTGTGCCCTGTGGACTGTCCAAGGACAGATTGGTATGTGGGGGTCCTTTATGGAGTGATGGAAGAAGAGCTGTAGCCAGTGACCCTCTCGGGAGAAAAGCTAGACGCTCACCACACCCAGCCGCCCAGCCTGGGAGGGGCTTTTTGGAACTCTCAGGCCTGTCTTGCTACAGCCTCAGGCCTGTTTGCCCCCATACCGCACAGGCCACTCTGAGGTCACCAAACCAAGCTACTATCCTTCGCTCCCTGGTGCTCACAGCTTGAGATGCAGCATGTCTGGTGATCCTATGGAGAGGAGCTTAATGCCTGCCCTACGATATCACTAGCTAACATTAATACCTGTAATGATAGTGTTAATGCAAAGTCACACCTAAGTCCTCAGGAGAGTCATAAAGGTTAAGAACCAGTTTACAGACGGGGAAACAGAGGCACAATAATGGCCAGTAATTTATTTAACTAGAGCCTAGCTAAGCTGTGACTCCAGCCTCACCGTCAGGCTCCAAGGCCTCTGATATGATGTACTGGGACCACAGGTTGAGACTAAAGTCATCAGATGTCCCAGAACTTGCTGGACATGGTGTAATGACTCAAAGGGTGGCTTCAGGGTCACCATTTAACTAGATGAGAGTCTGTGTAACGTGTAGACATCGCTCAGTCCGCGACCTTCCTGGTCCCTTCCTCCTTACCTTTCTTCAGCAGCTCCGCAGCGGCCAAGGCCTCATGCAGAGTCACACCAGCCCCGATCACTGTCACCTGGTCGTCTTTGCTCTTCAGAACCACCTGGGGGTGACATGGGGAAGGGGAAGTTCAGACTAGGAGCCAGGGTAGGGTCTGGTAGTGGGAGCAGCAGCAGGATCGGTGTCTCGCTGGGGTTTTCTCGGACATGAAGGGCACTGACCTTGGCTTGGCCAACCTGGAAATCCTCATTGTTGCTGTAGATGATGGCATTTTCTGGGCGGCTGGTCCGGATGAAACAGATGCCCTGAGATTGGAACAGATAAACTGAGAAATACAGGACAGCACTTAGACCTGTCCTGTGACAGAGGGCGAAGTTTTCTAGATGGCCACTCTTCCCAGGTGCAAGCCTCTTCCAGCCATCAATTAATTATAAACTACAGTCATTGCGTCCCAGCTGCCACAGCAAGGAGATGGGGCTTGTTCCCTGCGGCTGGCACCTCTGAACACATGAGGAGCATTCCCAGCTTGGCTAATCTCAGACTGGAAGCAAGAAAGTAGACTGCCTAGCCTGATTTCTTGGTGGGGCTAGTCTCCAGAATGCCTCAGTAAGGCCGGACCCTGCTCTCAGGCAAGAAACAGGAAACTCTATATGCTACTCTGTGGCAGGGCCGCTCTTGATCTGAACCATTTACTCTGTTCTTCAACTCAAGCAGGGCAAATATTGTCCACTGTCCAACTGGATGCCATGATGTACTAAGAATGGTATGTTTTGTTCTTCCTGGTCTCGCTTCTTTAAGCTATACAAACACCACAACAAGGTCAGGAAATGCCTCCCTGGGCATCCAGTGACCAACTCTGCCTCTGTGTTGGCCTCCTCTTCTGCCTCTCTATGGAAGAGCTAGCTTCAAAAAGAACAGCTGCGTGACTAACCTTTGTATTGGCTGCTAATTCCACTGCCTTCTCTGTTGCAACTCCATCGCTTGGGTAAAAGACGGTTGACATGGGGACTGACCGAAACATGGCCAGGTCTTCCAGGGCCATCTGTGAGGGCCCATCTTCCCCTGGGGTATTGAAAAGAAGAAGATGATGATGATTGGCCCCCTGGTCCCAACCACTGCTCTGAGGAAGGTAGTGGGTGCTAGCATCCGGGCTAAACTCACCAATGGACACGCCACAGTGGGAGCCACAGAGGTTGATGTTGCTCTCCGAGATGGCTGCCATGCGAATCTGGTCGAAGGCCCGAGTAAAGAAGGCCGCGAAAGTGCTGCAGAAGGGCACTGTCCGGTCGCGGGTAGCACATCCCACAGCGATGCTCACCTGAGGACAGGAAGGGCGGGTCAGCCCTGAAGAAGCAGGGAGCCCAGAACCCCCTGAGGCCACACGTGGGAAGTGGAAGAGCCTATGATTCTAGCACGCTAATTCACGCGAGACTTCTGTAGATCTGTAACCTGTTTCCCAACCCCAGACTCCTATGACTTGAAATAATCACCTCAAAACTTCTCCCAAGATCATTTTCCTTTGACATGAGGTACGGTAGCCGTCTGTAATCCTAGCACTTGGGATATAGCAGGATCAGGAATTCAAGGCTAGCCTTAGCTACATACTGAAATCTAGGGCAGCCTGGGATACATGAAAGTCCATCTTTAAAAAAAAAAAAGGGGGGGGGTTGGGGATTTAGCTCAGTGGTAGAGCTCTTGCCTAGCAGGCACAAGGCCCTGGGTTCGATCCTCAGCTCCCAAAAAAAAAAA
>CABHPH010133123.1:542-21137 GCA_902168325.1 Peromyscus nudipes | reverse complement strand
TTCAAGGTCAAAGGTCAATGTGGGGTCCTAGTTGCTCCTGTGGTTTCTCTGAGCTGGCCCACGACTGACACTTGGTATTGCCAATATGGCTGCCCCAGAGAGGAAGAGGGCTTCAGCCTGCCGCTGCCCCATCACGGTGGTTCTGCAGCTATGGCTGGCTGTGCCCCTCAGCCTACTCACCATGTTTTGCTCGGCAATGTAGCATTCAATGAAACGGTCTGGGTGCTCCTTTTTGAAGAGCTCCGAGAAGGTAGAATTTTTGGTGTCCCCGTCCAGGGCAATGATACGGTCACTGGCATGGCCCAGCTTGGCAAGGGCCTGTCCATAGGCCTTCCGGGTGGCTATCTGCAAGAAGGAACAAACGCTCTGAGTATCACTGAGGCATGTGTAGGGCTGAGGCCTGGAGTCTTGTCTGAAGCTTCTGAGGCACTACAAACATGGAAACGAAGGCTGGGCATAGGAGTAACCCCATCACTAGGAGCAAAGGCCAGAGTTCGTTGAATTTGAGGCCAGACTTGGGCTACACAGTGAAACTTGGCATCAAGAAACTCAAAACAACAACATAAAAAGGGAAACAGAAAAAAAAAAAAATAAGCCCAGTGAGACCTGGAAACTGCCAAAACACAAGGGCCTGGAGTCAGAAAGCTGCAGGCTTCACTGAGAGCTTTACTCAGAGAAAAGCATAGACCAAGACAGCTCCACCTAGCCTTTACCAGACCACGAAGGAGCCCTGAACTCCAATCTTTTCAACTAGAAGCTTACTATGTGACCAAGTCCCTTGTGCTCTCTGAGCCTCTAAGGGCACATAACTCCGCCATCAGGAACAGACAAGGAGCCTGAGCTTCCCTGTTTGCCACAGACTCATTCCTTTCCAGAAGGCCTAGACCCTGGGAAACCAGAGAACCAGCCCCATCCCAGTTTAATCCATCACTAAAGAGCCAACTAGGTACCTTGTCCCCCACTTTGTAGCTGGGTGGGGTGGGCATGCGGATGTTGGCAATGTCCACTGAAGGGGCATCCTCCTGAGGGGGCGTGGCCAGGATCTTCTTTTTGCTCTGGACCTGGCTGTAAATCTCCTGGATAATCTGCTCAGCCATGTTTTTGGGGAGGGGCTTCCCATGCCACGAATCCTTGTCTTCAATCCCTGCGGGTATTGGAGAAGACAGAAGGTCAGGGAATGTCCACAGAGGGAAGTCATAGGAACGGCGGTGTCACGGAAAAGAGGAACCGGGCACTATTGGGGACAGGAAGAGAGGACCACAGAAGAGGGCTTCTGCATGTCCATCACTCAGGGAAATGGCTCAGATGAACAGGAAGAGGAGGAGCCACGTGCGGGCAGATGCATGTCCCCTTTGCCCCAGACTCTGCAGCCCATGCTAGAGAACTCAGACTCAGTTTTGGGGGAGTTGGGAGGAACCCCTGCCGGAAAACGAAGCTGATGACCAGAAGGAGAGAGAAGTTCTAAGTTTATCCAATACATTTGTGAGCAGAGTGAGGTCTTCCCATCCCTTCCGAGCATCACCGTCTGGGGACCAGTGAGGCTTAACACCCTCTGAGGTCACCTTATGTCACTGTAGCCTAAGCAGATCCAAGAACAGACAGACCAACCCTCCCAGTCAGTACCAGGCAGTCTGAGGTACCTCCAAACCTAAACCTCTATGTTGGTTCCAAGGATTAACTCAAATCATCCGGCTTGGCAGCAGGCACCTTTACCTACCACGCCATCTTGCCAGCATCTCTTTCCTTTGGAGACACAGTCTCCCATAACCAGTTGGCTTAAAACTCATTAAGTAGCCGAGGGTCACCCTATTCTTTTCTGCCTCCACCAGCCGAGTGTTGGGATCACAGGCATGTGCCTCATATTCCCGGTTCTATTTTCTGTCTTTTTTATTACAATCATTAGAACTGGGGCGAGATCTCCCATTGTCTCTGATCACTTACAGCTTGATCCTTCCATTTATTTTTTAAAGTAGGCAAGGGATCTGGAGTTCAACCTTGGGTGTCAGGGAGGGACTATGCCTGCTTCACTCTCAAGCAGGGAATCATTGTCAGAGGCCCGGGGAAGGCCTCTGCCAGGCACTGCCCCAGTGCACTGCTTCCTTGGGGGAGAATTCAGGTCTTTCCAGGAGCTTCGGGGCTGCACAGTGTCATGTTACACTGCAACCCAGGGCAGATGGCTGGAGCTGGCAGGGACAGTCCATTGAATGACACCATACACTAAGGGGCTGTTTCACTCAGGAAGCGTCTGCCTGTCTATATAGCTCAGTTGAGACCAGTCACTCTAGGAAAATGACAGGCATTTCTCCAGGCACAAGGGTCTCTATGGGGATGGGAAACACACAGACCTGTGATCCCACGGCCCTTGAAGGTCTTGGCGATGATGGCTGTTGGTTGGTGCTTGGCCTGGCCAAAGGCCTTGCATAGCTCCTCCACGCTGTGTCCATCCACGATGATGGCGTGCCAACTGGGGACAGAGGTGGCACAGGGTCAGGGGCAGCCAGGTGCCAGAGGACCCTGAAAAGCCCCCAGGGAAAGATGGGGCATCTGGGAGCTTGCCTGAATGCCACCCCATGGCCGAACTCCAGCTGGAAAGTCTTAGACACGACTGTTTCCAATCTGGACTTTCTTCCTTTCCCCTACATTATTCTGCTTCCTTTGCTTAGTTTTAATTTCCCTCCTTTCAAATAATTCAAAGCTTAGTTCATGCCCCGTCCTTTCGTCCTGATCCACTCATTTCCTAAGAGATGTTTTGGAGACAATACAAAATGTTTGGCTCAGTGTGCACATGATTCCTCCATAGATATTGCAGACTTTTATACACTCAACCATGTTATCTAACCTCTGTCAAGGAGCTGGGACAGCCCTGTGAACCCTAACACTCTACTCCACCCCACCACCGTTGGGGATTGAACCCAGAGCCCTGTCCATGCTAGGCAAGGGCTTTACCATTGAGCTATGCCCTCACCACCTTTTTGGGTATATTAATAAAGATGGCAGTAGACCAAAGATATAGCTCAGTGGTATTAATGCTTGCCAAACACACACGAGGCCCTGGTTCCACCCTTCAGCAACACAGGTGTGCAAGCATACACACACAGACACACACTGTAATTTGTCCACGGTCACAATGCAAGTTGTATGAAGATACAAGGAATTACAGACACAGAACCCAGTGGCCTTGCCAGGGTTAGACTCAAGTTTCCAGACTGGTGTGATCTTGGGGAAACTCTGTAGGCACCTTGTAGCTGTTTCCTTACCTGCCCAACAGAAAGCCTATTCCTAACTTCCATCACCTTCTCCCTTTGTAAGGTCAAGACAACCTGGACAGATGTTCTCCTCGACAGTTACAGACATAGATCCATTACAAAGGACAGCCGTGGATGCCCCACCCAAAGCTCTCAAGACTCGCATTTCCCCAGCCCAGCTTGCTCCCCTGCCCACGGTCCTCCCCCTCCATAGCCTCCTCAGCCATACAGCACGTCAGAGCCTCCAACTTCAGAGCATCTTGTCTTGTCTTTGGGGCTGAGGAGAAATGCTGAGGTGGGAAGCCCTCAGGCTGACCCCTACCTTACCGGCTTCACAACACTTGAGTCCGAACTCATGGTCACTGAAGGCTCAAATGGGAAGTTCAGAAAACCTGATACTATTTCACTAGAGAGGAAGCCTGCCCCTCCTCTCTAAGATAGCTGGGGTTGGACTAGCCAACTCATGTTCACCCTTGCCACATGTCCTTCAGCCTCATGGACCGAGACTAATACACCTGTGTACCCTTCTCCCCCATAAATAGACTAGTGTCTAGGTGACGCAACCATGTGAATAAACCTGCTTTAAAGAGCCCTTCTCAGGCCACGGCCTCATACATACCCAAAGGCCTCACAGCGCTTCTGGTAGATGTCCACCTGGTGCTGCAGGGGAGCTGGGTCGCTCTGGCCCAGCCGGTTGATGTCAAAAATGGCAACGAGGTTGTCCAGCTTGTAAATGCCAGCAAAGGCCATGGCCTCCCAGACAGAGCCCTCGGACACTTCGCCGTCTCCCAGCATGCAGTAGACTCGGTAGCTGTGGACAAAAAGCTCATGGGAGGGCTGGTCCCTCTCTCCTGGGAGAGTGAGGCCCTCAACACCACCCTCCCAAGAAATCCAGACAGAGGTGCAGCCAGCCACATATGGCTATGTAGAGCAGGCAGGCAGCAGGGACATGACAAGGTCAATGTCATCACTGGGACCCTAAGGCCAGCCCACACTCCACAAGTAAGCTGCCAGGAGCCGCAGGACCAGCTGCTGAGATGATGAGGATCTGGCCAGTACGAATCAGAGTTGGGGCTGTTGAGGTAAGAGTTAGAAGGAAGAGAAGTCAAAGGACTTGAGAGGCCAGCACCCTTCCCCCAACAAAGACTGGATAGATGGGACCTTGGGAACCTGGGCTCTTTCAACCTGGCGGAAGAGACTAGGCACAGCTGCTCAGCACAGGGACCAGGTGCCTCACAGGGAGGTTCTCTGGAAGTTCCTCCAGTACAGCTTTCTCCCCTCCATACAGGCAAGGGCGGTCTTCTCTAAGCAGGGTGTCAAGGTACGAGTATGAAATCAGGGTACATTACTCGAGAGAGCAGCTTTTGTTGGAGGGTGGGGTAAAGAGAGGTGAGGCTAGAGGCAGAGGACTGGTTCAGAGACCCCCTAGCCCCAAGGGAGGTGAGGATCTGGAGGTGTTGTAGTAGTAGCCAAGAGTAACTGCCTCCATCATGGGCCCGCCCCATGTTTGGGTGCTGGGCCCTGAGCTGAGTGACCTCCTTGAGAGGAATTCCCCAAATACACAGAGGCCAAGAAAACATTCAGATCAGTCAAAGGACTTGTGTCTGAAGTTACATATCTGACGGTGTCCTGGACTGTCAGCTCCTTGCTGCATAGAAATGCACACAGAGGGAGGGGTGTCAGGATGGGGAGGTGGATACCCCTACACCTTGCCCAGTATTCAGCTGTGTGGTTCTGCCTGGCCAGGCTCACAGAGAAAGGCCCTCAAACTGACTGCAGGCCCATAACTAGGCAGCTGGAGTTGTCAGCATGACTCAGCACTTCCACGGGCCCAGGCCACAGAACTTCCTGCGTGTTTCCCTGCCTGGGGCTTTTCTTGTGAGGTGTCTACTAGGTGGGGCCACTGGTACCCTGGACGGGAGGGCCCACATTTCAGACACATGCTTTTCTGGAACATGGTTTTCCTCAAGCCATCTTCTCTCTTCCTAAGGCTACTGGGGCCCAAACACCCCAAAGGAGCTCTGGTCTGACACAGCAGCTCCCCAAAAGGACCTCCATGATAAGAGCCAGAGAGACAGGCATGTGGGGATCCTGACCTCCAGAGCTTCTAGGGAGGTGGAATGGCTGTGTCCCATGTCCAATCCACTTCCACAAAGTCAGAATGGAACCAAGCTGGGTTACAACATAGCCTTGTACTTCAAGATCAGAGACAGGGCTGGCCCCATAGGGTCAAAAGACTAGGGAGAAGAGAGTATCCTAGGTCCTGAGATTCTGGGAATGAGGCTGGGAATAGATGCGGGGGCCTGGAGAAGCCCGCGCTAACCCTAGCTGGAGATGTCGGATGTCAAATGTTAGGGACTGGCACTACACTGTGATCCACCTAAGTACCTGTCAGCATGGCACTCCAGAGGCTGTAAACTAAGAAGGCACCCAGTAGTCAATGACAGCATTGTCAATACTAGCCTTACTCTGTACTTCAGGGCTCAAAAAAATTCAAAGAGGTTGGGGCTGGGGGAGTAACTCAGTGGAAGAGCGCTAACCCAGTATAGACAAGGCCTTCACTCTGCCTGCAAAAAAACCAAAGATGTGAGACGTGCTTAAAAACCACAAAGACTTAGGCCAGTCTTTAAAAACTTTAGTTTCTGGTAGAGGTGCCTGCCTAATGTGTGTGATTCGTTTTTTGTAGTTAAGACAGGGTCTCACTATGCAGCCTTGTCTCACAGAGATCCACATGCTTTGCCACGTGCAGGGATCAAAGGCATGCACTGCCCAGCATGCCAGCTTAATGTTAACTGTGATAGAGTCCGTTTACTCCATTCTTTAGATCACAGAAATAAAAGCTCTACAGGATTAGAGGGAAACTAAACAACAAGTAAGGGCCAGGGGCTGCAAAGGTGGCGTCGGGAACTAAGATAAAGGCCCGCGCGCACGTGCACATGGGAACCATCTTGCACATCCAACAAAAGACTGGCTAAGTCACACACAGTATGCCCACAGGACAGGACATTATACAGACACTAAAGCGGCTCTTGTTAGTTCAACACTGAGGAAACGGCCATGTTTTAGGGCTCAGCAGGTACCCGATGCCAAGCCTGACCACCTAAGTCCAACTCCCCAAGTCCCTTACTGTCCTCCAGTTATCCCCTGACCCCCCACCTCGCCATGGCATATGCACATTCGCCTCCTCACTATGACAAACGGGGTGGGGGTGTGGTGGGGTGAAAGTTTAGCATTTTAAAAAGCAGAATGTGAACTTACATTAGGGTTACAAATTTGTAAATCTTTTATGAAGACTTAATGTGGAAGAAATAGATTATTAGATTTCAATTAGGGAAAGGGGTTAAGAATAAAGAAAAGGGAGCCAGACTTGGTAATGCGTGCCTGTAATTCCAGCCACTTATGAAAGAAACTGAGGCAAGGTGACCACAAATTGAAGGTTAGCCACAGCAGTTAGAACTACAAATGATAAATAATAAAAGGAGAGCTAAGGCTATGCACCACACTTCTCTCTTTCTTTCTCTCTCTTTCTCTCTCATTCCTTTCTTTTCTTTATTTTCTTTCTTTTTTCTTCCTTCCTTCCTTCCTTCCTTCCTTCTTTCCTTCCTTCCTTCCTTCCTTCTTTCCTTCCTTCCTTCCTTCCTTCCTTCCTTCCTTCCTTCCTTCCTTCCTTCCACTGCTCTGTAACTCAGTGCTAAGTAGGCAGTGTCCACATGTAATTGTACAGTGGCTGTTACCTGCCAGGGGACCTGAATTTTAAATTTTGTTTTCCATGGAATATCTCTCTAGGTTTAGGATGTGTTCTTTTGTAACTGCTACTAAACTTAGTGTATTTTATTCTTGTAAACAAGAATTTTTAGCAACTCAAATAACAAGAGCATGAAGACTATTAGACATATGTCTAAAATATCATAATTTTGAAAACCCTGGGACATTGATTTACTGTCCCTGAATCTCAAAGAGCAACATACCAGCAATTAGAAAACACTGAGAAACTTGTTTTTTTTTTTTTTTAAATTGTATCATTGTTGATGAATAAATGTACTTTAAAACAAAACAAAACAAACAGCTTTTAAAAGAGCTTGCAGGGAGAGTATGCCAGCAACCCATTTGGCTCTATCAGCATGCTAGCTCTGGGTGCCTGGCTGGCCCGATAATCTCCTGGTGCCCTGGCCCTTCACCCCACACCCCCACCCCTACACGGTACTGTCTGAGGGCCCAGGCTTCAGCTAACCCTGGCTCTAAGCCACCACAGCCTCTGGGAACCCACTAAAGCCCTTCTCCCTACACTGGTTTGTTCTATTATGTCGAGGTCAGAAAATGATCCTTCACAGGGAATTATTTCAAGCAACTGTAGGGAATAATTAACTCACATCTCTGGTTCTAGGCCAGATAAAATGTTCTTAAGCATACACCTCATCCCCTGCGACACTTCATTTCAGAGTGAATCATTTCTGGGTGTAGCTATGCTCGCCCTAAAGCTCATCCAGGAACTGCGGCCGAGGCTGTGCTGGGGTTGACCCTGGACTGAGGGGCTGGGTCCTGGAAGGACTGGGGCTCTCCAGAGAGCTGATCCAGAAGCCCCACCCCCAAGAACTTCCTGTGAACAGCAGGTGCTTCCCGGTATGTGGGCGGGGCAGTCAGGCTTCCTACAGCCACCTGTCCCGAGGGACCGACCTGGCTGTGGCCTCTCTTCTGCAGGGCTGGCCTACAGGGAAGCGGGATGTTCCTGGCTATAGGCCAGTCCCCTCTAGCCCTCCTAGGAAACTCCTTGCCCACAGGGCACCTGGGGACGATGGGTGTGCCTCTGGACACTCAGACCAGAAGATCTAGGTAAGTATTCTTCCTAGTGACCCCTCACACCCCTCCCCTCAGTGGGGCTTCTCCAGGTGAAACCCAGCACTCAGCCTTGCTCCCTCCCACACGGTGGACTGGAGGAACTGTTCGGACCAGTGGTTACTCCTAGCAGCCTGTTCACTCTGCTTCCTAGGCGCAGCCTGTCCACAGCAGATCAAGTGGCTGAAATCTGTCCCAAGGGCACAGGGAGTTCCACAAACCCCCTGGGGCCAGAATAGCTAACCTACCCACCAGGCTGTACCCACCCACCCACCGCAGTCTCTTCACTAGCTGATGGGAGGTGCCTCGAGGACCCTGCCCTCCAGAACATAATTTAATCCTCTTCATACACAAAGGCAAGTAGCCCCGGCCAAGCTTCCTGGTACCCAGTCAGACATAGGGGTGGGGAGGCAGGCTGCTCTGACACTTTCAGGAGCTGGGCACCAGACTGAGGGCATATGGGGCACCATGTACTCAGGATGCAAACCTGACCTGACAGCCAGACTCTGGGAGGGTCCTTTATGTCTGAGTTGGTCTCATCTGAAGGGAGTGCTGGCCACGTCACCATCTTCAGGGCTTTGAGGGCAGAAGGGGGCACATGTTGATTTTACTTAGCCCCAGTCAGGCAAGAAGAGGAGCCAGGGGCAATGTAGGAGGGGTTAAGCCTGGGCCACTGAGGAACCCTCTCAAAATTACCAAGGGTAGGAGTGGGGAGCATGGGTTACCTGGCTTTGTCGAAGTATTTGCCTGTGTATGCCATCCCACAAGCAGCTCCCAGGCCCTGGCCCAGGGAGCCCGTGGCCACATCGGTGAAGGCTTGTTTCTGTCGTAAGAGAGATCCACAGTTATTCAAGGGGCCAGGAAAGAGCATTTCCAACTCACCCCCCAGGGTTTTGGCTTCTCTGGCCATGGCAGCCAGGGCAGCTTCCCCACCCAGAGCCAGCGAACCCCTCCCCTGCAGAAGGCCTTTCTGGAGACTGAGTTCTTATTCAGACAGCAAAGTCACTATGGGAGTGGGTTCAATTCCAAACCCTGCCCTCCAGTGAGCTGTGTGACCTCAGGCTGGGAACTAAACCTCTCTGAGCCTCAAATGCCTCCTCTGTAAACACAGCTGATCACATAAAGCAGCTAGAGATGGGTAACAGAGATTATAACAGATAATAGAGAGTGAACACCTAGACCACAGTGTGCCTGTAATACATCAGTATGTGTCGGGATCAACCTGGCACCAAGGGGCAAACCACGTCCTTCCCTAGGTAGGTACCACTAGCACTCTGCCATCACCTCCTGACTGGCTCCCCACGGACCTCTCTCTTTTCCTTCCTCATCATAGTCGGCTCCTCTGCCTTTCCCCTCTCCCTTGTGCCTAGGAAAGAGGGAGATGAGGCAGAGGCCCAGGAGGCTCCCTGATGGGTGACTTACCGGGACAGGATGCCCATCCAAGTCAGAGCTGATCTTCCTCAGGTTCAGCAGCTCTGCCTCGGGCAGGAAGCCAGCTTCAGCCCAGACTGCATATAGGATGGGAGCTGCATGGCCCTGTGGGGAGGTGCACAAGGAGGTCAGAGGCAGAGCTGCAGGGACCGTTTCCACTGCACATGCTACTCCCGGGCTTGGCTGAGCTGCCCAGCCAGGATATCCATTTCAGATGAGGAAGCCAGTGAAGGCTACTTCTCCCCTTTCAACCCTCTCCAGACGCTTGGTTTTCAGCCCAAAGTTCCCACAGTCCAAAGTGGGTAGGCACCATGCTGGGTGCAGGGGGCACAGCTGTGCAGCTGGACAAGTCCAAAACCCCAGCAGGCAGCCGCCACCCTAATCCCGATTGCTGGCATGGGACATACTTGGACAGACTTCTAAGCCTCACAGCCTGCCCCGGGAAACCAGAGGCTGCTGAGCCAGGCCAGAGGACAGGTGGATTTCGGGCAGTTGTGGTATGGTTGGCGGCTGTGATTTTTACTAGAAGAGGAAACACAGGGCGTCGGCACTCCCCAACTGTAGTGGACTGTCACTCACAAGGAGAGCAAGCTTTGGCCCTCAGAACACTGGCACAACACAGAAGGACTCAGGCAGAAGGCGACACAGGATCTCCAGACCTGGATTTCAGTGTTGACTGTCAGCATTAAAACTGAGCACACACCCAGCAGAAGTGCAGGTTCTTCTGCCCTCTACCCCGCTTTGTTAAGTCTCTGATGTACCAGGCTACCGTACCTGTTAATTTTGGTCCCTTAGCTCAAGTTCAATTTGTCAGTTCAGCACAAGGCATAGAGCCGGGGGAGTAGGCTGAGCAGGTAGGGAAGGAAGGGTGGGCCGGGGCTGGGCTACCGCTCACCATTCCAGGGAACCCACAGGGCCCAGCCCCAGGTAGGTGTGGCTAGCAGCAGGGCTCTTACCTTGGAGAGCACAAAGCGGTCATTGTGAGGGTTTCGGGGATCCAGGGCCTTGTAGCGCATGGTATGGAAAAATAGGACAGCCATGATCTCGGCAGCGCTGCAGCATGATGTGGGGTGGCTGCGGCCCAGGAGAGAAGACAGACATGAGCCTCCTGGCCATAGACCCTGGCCTACAACCTCCTCTCTGGCACGTGTCAGGGGCCTGGGGATGCCTGTTCTGAGGAGACACACACAGGCAGGGCTCATCGGAGCCATGGGCTCCCACTACTTAGAAACATAGTATATGTTTCAAGGAGGCTACTGTTGGTGGCTTAGGATCTAGAGTGGCTTGGGTACCAGGGACTGCCATACCATCCCAAGAGTACCCAGTATGGGGGATGGAGCTTAGTCCCTACCTAGGAGTTCCTAGAGGGACTTAACTGGTCAAGGAGCCACACCCCAAAGAGACTGCCCAGAATCCACCTGCTTATAAGGAGCATTCTGCCCACTCCAGGGTCCATTGGGTCCATGGGCAGAGGGTTAAGGGAAGGTTTGCAAACCTGAAACATCGGACTTTAGTTTTCTGGTTGTTTTTTGAATGGACATTCTGAAGGCTAGCATACAGAAACGTGCAACACACAAGCTCATCTCCACAAAGGTTATCATTATAAAAATAACAAACCCCTCCTGCCTGCGGATAGATAAGAGCTGAGGTGGGGTTGGCAAAAGCAAGAAGTTGCCCTTCCAGTTCTGGAGTGGTAGGGTCTCTATTTCAGAGTCTTATTTTGAACTCTGAATGGTTTTAGAAAGCACAAGGATTATATCCTAGAGGCTATGTGAGTTCAGGCTTCACAGGATCACTTGATTAACCTGGTCCCTACCCCAGAATGGGGCCAGAGGCTGTAGCTCCTAGCCAGTTGCAGAGTCTACCTAGCCACACTCTATTAAGGTCAGCCTCCCACACATGCAGCTCGGCTCGGCCCTGATGCTGTTGTTCGAGACGCTTCACACTAAAACATGCCAATACCAAGCCCAAGGGCACATGCAACCCTGGGTGGGATTCACACCAGCAGCCTCCTCCCCTCTTGGGGTTCCCCATCAGGTTAGCAGTAAATTGCTCCCAGCAATAGACAGGTTAGTAGAGGAATCCAGAACTGTCCATGCTGGTT
Organism: Peromyscus nudipes; assembly: GCA_902168325.1. Taxonomy (NCBI): domain Eukaryota; kingdom Metazoa; phylum Chordata; class Mammalia; order Rodentia; family Cricetidae; genus Peromyscus; species Peromyscus nudipes. The sequence continues at coordinate 9,524 of CABHPH010133123.1, read as the reverse complement.
TAGTTCCCACGTTCCCAACACACGATAGCCTCATACTTAACCATCTCTATGAACTCCTGGTCATGGGGGAAAGACACTACACCTGAAAAGAGGGAGGTGAGGACATGTCAACGAGACACTCTGGTCTGTCTCAGAGGGACCCTCACCCCTGGGCCCCAGCACCCACTTCTGTTGAGAACACCCAGGCCAACTGCCCTTCCTACCCTCTGAGTGCAGCCCCAGTCCTAAGATGACTCAGCAGTTAAATGCTCTTCCAGAAGATCAAAGTTCTGACCCCAGCACCCACATGAGGAGCTGCCTGTAACTAACCCCAGCTCCAGGGGTTCTGACACCTTCTTCTGGCCTCCACAGGCACCAGCACTCACATGAGTACCCATATCCACACAACTAAAAATAAATTTTTTTAAATGAATGCAATAAAAATTTGAGGAGGGGGGGGATGGGAAATGGCATGGCTTGTTATGAGGAAGCCCCAGTAGGGAAGAAAGGGCCCAAAGAAGAGAGCTAAGGGCAGGGACTCTGCCTATTGACCAAGGGGTGACACTCTGGAATGGCCATAACTAAGGAGGACACCCAGAGAAAGTGTATGGCGGAGTGACGTCTGTGGCAGAAGAGTGCCCAAGCTCACACACAGCTCACACACAGACATGGAGGAAGGTGAGGAGCTACAGGAGATCCCACAAGTTGATATGTGGGACAAACTATTGATTTATGCTTTCCTTTCGAGGCCCTTGAAGAGGGTACCTACAACACATCTGGCCAGCTGCTGGTGTAGTCTTCATACCCACTAAGTAAGCCCTACAAAAAGAGCCCAGTCCTCCCTGCTTCTCCCACAGCAACGGGCCTTCTCAGCGGGGGCAGGGTGTGTGGATATGGGCTGCATCATGTGGGATGTGACTTAGCTCATCTCCAGGAGGCTCCGCTTCTTTGTTTATGAATGGGGATGCTGTGAAGGGGTCTGGAGGAACCAGTGAGAGCCAATGCGAAGGTACAAAGTGGATCGGCCACTGTCACTAGTGGTTAGTAGTAGAATATTATTTTAAGGTGTGTTACTTTTGTTTATGTTGCATTTGTTTAACTCTGTGAAGCTGTGTTACTGTGCCTGTCTAAAACACCTGACGGTCTAATAAAGAACTGGTCAAAAGAGAGGCAGGAGAAAGGATAGACAGGGCTGGCAGGCAGAGAGAATATATAGAGAGAAAAATCTGGGAGGATAAAGATCTAGGAGCCAGAGAAGGAGGAAGACACCAGGGGCCAGCCACCCAGCTACCCAGCAAGCCACGGAGTAAGAGTGAGATACAGAAGTAAGAGAACAGGAAAAGCCCAGAAGCAAAAGGATAATTTAAGTTAAAAGGTGGCCAGAAACTAAGCCAAGCTAAGGCCGGGCATTCATAAGAAGAAGCCTCCGTGTGTGATTTATTTGGGAGCTGGGTGGAGGGTCCCCCAAAAGACCAAAGACCAACCAGCAACAATAGTGGCTGAGGGCACAAGGTGCCAAACCTCTCAGGGCCGTCAACTGCTCACCTACAGACCAGGACTCTGGTTCGCCCCTCACTCCAGGCAAGAGAGAAGCAATGAGCCAAAGATCGAGAGAGGATGCTGTAAACTGTAAAGTGCTGAGCACCGAGGAGACATGACCACTTTTAAGCCCAAATTTCTAGAACACCTGTGGGGCCAGAAGCACAGGGACCTCTCCTTGCAATCCAGCCTGCCTGAATCAGATACCTGCGGGTGCCGTGGAAAACATAGCTGAAGATGCATCTGAGCAAAGGCGGCGTGAGGGGTGGGGATAGTCACCCTACGACCTGTTCTGGGTGCTGCACAGGAGTTACAAGTACGCTCGGCTGCTTGTTAAACAATTTTGCCTCAGCCCAAGGAGCCATCTACAATCTCAATCAGTTCAGTCTACCCAGAAAGAGTGCAGTTTGGAACCAGGTCCCAATAATGTCTCTCTCTCCCTCTCTCCCCCTCACCCCCGCTCTCTCTCCCTTCCCCCCCCCCCCCACCCCCCTCCCTCACACACACACACACACACACACACACACACACACACACAGGCCTTCTCCAGATCACACACAAGCTTCCTTGGTCCCCTCTCCAAGAGGGCTTCCACCCCTATAACATTCATTCATACTCTTGGGCTTCCCAGTAGGAAAAGGCCAGAGAAGATCCCCCAAGGGGCCTCAAGGTGAATGAACAAACCAGAGAGGCCAAGCACTCATGGCTTCACCATGGCAGCCTCCAATGCTTAAAATCTACAAAAGAAAAGACTCAGGCACCCAAGGGGGTACTAGAAAAAAAAAAAAAAAACTGGATTGAACTTAAAGAGAGCAGAAAAAAAGATGTGTGTGATGTGTTCTGGTGCACATGTGTGTGTGCATGAAGGAGCCAAGGTATGGTCTTGGTGGTCTTTCCTCAGGTGCTGTGACCTTGGTTGATTTTTTTATTTTTTACTTTTTACTTTTCAGTTCTTCAAGACAGGGTTTCTCTGTGTAATATCTCAGGCTGGCCTGAAACTCACTCTGTAGACCAGGCTGGCCTCAAACTCACAGAGATCCACCTGCCTCTGGTTCCCAAGTGCTGGGATTAAAGGCATGTGCCACTACTGCCGGCCCTTGGTTGATTTTTGAGACAATATCATTGGCCTGGGACTCACCGATTAAGCTAGACTGGGTGGCCACTGAGCCCCATAATCCACTTGTCTCTGCCTCACCTGTACTGGATCATGAGCATACACCACCACGTCCACAGGCTCTGAGGGCTTCTCAGGTCCTAATGCTTATAAGGTATGAGCTAACACTCCAGCCCAGAAAAAAAAAATAAAAATAAAGCAAAAGCTGAAGAGGTGGCTCAGAGCAAGAGCACTCACAGCTCTTCCAGAGGGATCCAGGTTCAATTCCCAGCACTCACAATGGAGTCTCACAATTATCTGCAACCCCAGGGATCCAACACCCTCTTCTGGCCTCTGCCAGCACCGCATGCATGTGGTACACAGACATACAGGCAAAACATTCATACACATAAAACAAACAAACAAACAAAAATAAAAACCCCAGAATTTCATGAAACAGTAAGAAAATACATACTATAAAGAACCAGAGCCCAGAGCTAGTTCTTTCTAAATTATTATTTTTGGCAGGGCCAGTTCCGGGATCAAACCCAAGGCTGCCAAGGAGAACACGCCCTCTAACAGCACACTACATACACCTCTAGACCAAAAGCTAGTTCACAAGGGTGGTGTGAGGAGTGGGGAGACACGGAAAATCTAGCCAACTGTGACTCATTTTCTTATGAGAAGAGCAGTATCAGACACAGCAGTGAGAACAAGGCCTGGTGACATATGCCTGTAACCCTAGCACTCGGGAGCCCGAGGCAGGCAGACAGCCATTTCAAAGCCTGGGCTACAGTAAAGACCCTGTTTTTGTTTTGTTTTTTGTTCTTAATAGGACTCAAGGCACAAATCTATGGTGACTATTCTGACCCACCTGATATAAAAAGATTTGAAAACAAAATAGTTCTGGGGAAATATAGTTTACCCAAATATAACCGAACAAGAGATAGAAAACATGAGCCACTTTGGCCACATAGAAAGACTATGTCAGAGAGGCCTGTTCCCCGAGACCCAGCAAGCCTACACACACACAGGAACACACAGAAGAACGCAAACATATGCTCCATGTGTACCCTGGGGGACAAACAAGAAGGCTCCCATATTAAACAGCAAGGAATGGTCTGGAGCCAACGCTGCATGCATGAACAGGACAGATGAATGAAATACAAGGGAACATAGATGGCAGAGGCAATGAGGGACCTACCCTTCACAGACTCAACATCAACATTACCTCACAAACACAGTTCACCAGAAAAGCACACCAGAGACATGACAGAGACTTTTTTTTTTTGTTTGTGAATACATACAAATGCAATGTATACACACTATAAAACAGAATAAAGGGGCATTTGGAGTGTTTTTCTGGGAGAATAGGAGATAAGGAAAAGGACAAAGAAGTCGCCTCCCTCCATCGATCCGATCTTATTTTTTGAGACAGGGTCTCTCATTGAACCTACAACCCACCAACTGGCTAGACGGGATGGTCAGTGAGCCCTTGGGGTCCTCCAAACGGAGCTGGGATTACAGTTGTGTATTGCCACACTTGGTTAATTTAGGCACATGTTCCCCTCCCCTTATATTTGGTAAATTGAGTGTGGTACACACATCTGTAATCTCAGCACTTGGGAGGTAGAGGCAAGACTGTTTCCCATGAGTTCAAGGCCAGCTTGCTCTACAAAGTGAGTTTCAGGCCAGCCAGGATTATAGGGTAAGGCCTTGTTTCTAATAAGTTCAGGGTATCAGATGGAAGTCCCTCAAACAGTGAGCTGATTCCCACCCAGAATGAATCTGATCCTGGACCTCAGACCATTCCTTCAGATCTTTGTCTCACGACACCTCTCCCGAGCCAGTTAATATCCATATTGACATTATCACAGATCAGGTCTAACATGCTTCTCACTTTAGGGTTGGGACTGTCAGGGTCCTCAGAAGTCAAGTGACCTGTCCAGAGACCCAGTCACCAGCAGGGGTAGGACAAAAGCAAGAAAATGTGTAACATACAAGGGAAGCTGTAAAAAGAAACGAAGCATGAAAAGCCATGCTACCACGTGAACAAATCTACATATTATGCTATGTGAAAGAAGCCTGACCCAAAAGACCTCATTCTGTCCAATTCCATTTTGATAAAATATACAGAAGAATTAAATTTACAGAGACAGGAAAGCTGAGCCAGTGTGGGAAGGGAGGAAACTGCAGATGGGCAAGAGAGGTCTTTCAGAGGCTGGGGCATGTCCTAAAATTAAAGGTAATAAATTCACTAAAATTACCATAGATATAAAAAAAAATCTTAGCTGGGCAGGGTGGCAAACACCTTTAATCCAGCACTCAGGAGGCAGAGGCAGGCGGATCTGAGTTCAAGGCCAACCTGGTCTACAGAGTGAGTTCCAGGGCAGCCAGGGATACGGAGAGAAACCCTGTCTTGAAAAACAAACAACAACAACAAAATCTCAGAATTAGCTAAGAATACAATTCAGTGGTAGAGAGTACTTGCCTGGCTCTGGGTCTACTCTCTAATACCACAAAAACAAAACAAGTCAGACGTGTGCATTTAAAACCTTTCACTCTGCAAAGTGTCCCTCCACGGGGCAGTTACTGATCTGTCTGTGGAAGGAGGGCAGTGGTGAGAAAGCCCAGTGGAGGAAGTTCTCAGGTGTCTGTACTTCCCAGACGAGTTGTACAGCCTTTAGCCATCACACTCTTCTCCATCCATGGATGCAACCAACTTCTAAGCAAGAGACCCCACTGTGAGCTCTGCTCGACCTCACCTCTAGATACTACAGCCCCAGTTCTGTCCAGGTCCCTGGTCTCAGGGGTGTCCTGGACACCCGGGGAAGAGAACGCTCCTGATTCCATGGGACCAGGCTCTGGAGACAAGAGGCCAAGTCTAGGAGTCAGTTTGAGTTCACAGGAAGTCAGGAGGTGATCTCCAGCAGACCCTAATTAGCGCCCGCCCCTTTGTTCCCAGGTTTAAGGAATACTGGCCGTTAGCTTTGCTGATTCAGGGCTCAGCCAGGCAAAGAGCCCAGTAGTTCAAGAGCTGCCAGGTGTCTTCACCCTGAATTGAGAAACATGGTGGCGGCGGCTGCTGCTGCTGCTGCTGCTGAGGCAATCTCAACCGCTTTGTTCTTGCCTCAATCAGAGCCAGGAGGGGCAGGAGGAGTCAGATGTCCCCAGGCAGCCTAAAAGAAGCTGGCCCTTGGAAGCCCTGTTCTGCCCCATGAGGCTGAAGCCACACAGTGGCTAGAGTCTTGAGAGGGCCCTCTGCACATCTGGTCAAAATGCCCCTGAATGCCAGAGCTGGGGAACAGGGAAAGAGCTCCAACCTCTTCAACAGCAAGCAGTGAGACCCCAGGGTCTGCTCACCCCAACCCTCAGCCTCACTCCTAAGGGACATGATTTGAAAACTATGGTTTGGATGCTATTTATGTGTTACATGTTGAAGGACTGGGGTGCAGAGGTGGTATGGAACACTGGAAGGTCCTTGGGGGAGCAGAGAGTATGCTCTTCGACTTCCTGTTTAGCTGTTTCTTCCTCTCTCATATTCCCACCGTGAGCCTTACCCGCACGTGTTTGGACTCTCTCCATCTAAAACTACAAGTTTAAACAACAACAACAACAAACCAAAGAACCCAACAACCTTTTCTTTGGGCTGGAGAGCAGACTTAGGTATTAGAACTACTTTATTGCTCTTGCCAGGGATCCAGGTTCAATTCCTGGCACTCACCCAATGGCTCACAACCACCCATAACTCCTCTTCCAAGGGATCCAATGCTCTCTTTCTGACTTTCATAGACACCAGACATGTACATGTACACATACATACATGCAGGCAAAACACTCACACACATAAAATAAGTCTAAAAACAAAACCAAACCAAAATAAACGAAAAAAATTTCTTGGTAAAGTTAGAGTGCCTCATGTATCTTATTACAGGTTAAAAAAAAAAAAAGACTAACAAGCTTTCTATGATCCTATCATTTTTTTTTTTTTTTTTTTTTTTTTGGTTTTTTCGAGACAGGGTTTCTCTGTGTAGCTTTGCGCCTTTCCTGGAGCTCACTTGGTAGCCCAGGCTGGCCTCGAGCTCACAGAGATCCGCCTGGCTCTGCCTCCCGAGTGCTGGGATTAAAGGCGTGCGCCACCAACGCCCGGCTGATCCCATCATTTAAAGATGGAGAAACTGAGGCACTGAGAACAGTAGGGTCTTCCTGACAAGGACATCGCTGTTCAGAACAGAGAAGGATTAGATCTATTTTCTTGTGCTCGCAAGCCAGGTCTGGGCCTACCCTATCCTCCCAGGTACTCTCCCCAAAGCTGTGGAGTCAGAAACACTAAGGGACTCGCTGAAAGCACAGACTGCTTCCCCTTTAAGTCAGGCCTGACTGGGGTGCTCCGCAGATGACACGGCTGCATTTGGCTAACACAGTCTAGCCCTGCAAGGTGAGGGCTGAGAACTCTCACCACTAAACTCAGCAACCTGGCCACTTCTGACAAGGCCTTTGGAGTTTCCTTTTGTTAAAGCTTGGGTGAGTTGGACCCCTGCCACAGCTGTGTCGGCATGTGGAAGTAGATGACCCCAGTGAGTCCGGCCACTGTGGGTGCTACCTCAACAGAAAGGCCTCTGTGATGTTCCACCCACCCCACTCCCCACACAGAGGCCAGTGTGCTGACTTCTGTGGCCTGATGAGGCCTACTGCACACAGGGCTGATGAGACAATACTGTCCATTCAGGACTGCTTGCCATTCTGAAATTAGCAACCTGGATCCTAACTGATAGGATGTGCAGCCTCAGTGCGTGGCCAGTGAAGACTGGACCAAAGTGTTCTTTCTCTACCAGATCCCAAATTGTCCCAGAAAATGGGACATATCGATTGGGTGGTCAGTTTAGCTATCTGCTCCTGACTGGGTCAGAACTTCAGTACTGAACCTGCCTTCACTTGATGGAACTCACTCACTGCAGTGAGCCTCCAAATAAACATTCAGGAGCCAGAACACACTCACATCTCAAGCCTTCCTGTAATATTTTCTGTACACACATACCCTCTTTGCACACACATTTCAAAATCATTCTTGTGACAGGGCTTGAGGAGCAATGTTACTTCCTGCTGAAAAAAAATTTTCCTAGTAGTACTTTTCTGCATCTAAAATATACCCAAACATGCAAACACACACCACACACCACACACACCACACACCGTATTTTATATACCCACCTCTGTCATTTTGCACATGGATACTTTCAGAGTCCAGGGAATTCCTAAGGCTACAATGTAAACATTAGTGTAACTCTGTAGCCACTCGCAACCCTTTGCCCTGGAGACCACCCCTGCTTTGGAAGTTAGCCCTCTTACAGCTGAAAATGTTACTTAATTTCTCTCCAAGCTATACCTGACTTTCCTCTGCCTCTTCATTCATTCTCCAGCCTGATATCTGCCCTGCGCCCAAGAGAACTTTCTGAGAAGCCAGCCCCATGCCAGGCCATACCTTAGCCACTGACTACCAGTTTGGGCAAATCACGTAACACACTACTTTTCAACGTCTTCATGTGTAAACTGATTATCAGGAAGGAATCAAGGGTGCTGTGTTACTCCAGGAATACCCACCTAGCTGATCCCTGATTTTGGCAAGGTCTGCATGCTTATCAGTTTGTAGAATGCGCAGCTGCATAGGTAGCAGTTAGTTAACCGCTCCGCCTCTCTGACTAGACTTCAGACCTGAAGGGAATCGTAGGGGCCAGTAGAGAACAAGCAATATAGGACACTAAGACCTACTCTGTGCTAAACTAAGGAGAAGACCGTGTTGAAAGGAAATCAGGTCTCTACTTGGGCAGGGAACACCCTACACCACAGTCAGCGATCTAAACCCAAGAGAGATAACAGGTCCAAAGTATGAATGGGAGTACAGTGGCAAAGGGCTCCCAGCCCAAACCTTCTGAAAACACCCCGTCTCAAAAGCACGAAGGGTAAGTAGGAACCCACGCTAAAAGGCCAGAGAGATTAACTCTAATAATATATCCTGTATGGAACTGGCCAGAATCCAGAATTCTGGTCTTTGTTCTAAGCTCACAGCTTAGTTGGGTTTCTGAACACTCCCAACCCAGTCCCCTCAAACCATTCCACGAAGCCCACACCTCGCTATCTCAGTGGTCTCACACCAGGTCCGACAGAGACCTCAGAATTTCTTGAAACCACCCAGTGTGGAAACACCGTTACCCCAGAACTTCCCTTTCCGTGTGGGCCCCGCGCCTTCATTCTACAAGCTTGGCAAACCTCCTTCCCTCGGCCTCGCACTCCAACCTCCTGGTTCGGGTCTGATCTCCCTTCTTCCTTCTCATGCCCAGGGTGTTGGGAACACGAGTCACCTCCCCGCCCCC
>CABHPH010133122.1:1547-12399 GCA_902168325.1 Peromyscus nudipes | reverse complement strand
CTTATTTGCCTGCTGACTGCCTCTCCAGCTAGAATGTGAGCTCCTCATGGTGGGGACCCTGCCGGCCTTGCCCGTTCTGAGGCACGGGCCCCAGGATGCCACTCAAACATTTGCTGAATGAGAAGAGTCAGTCATGTCTCAGCAGATCAAATGGCCTGTTTAGGTGCAAAGATGTGAGGAGGGTTTATATGTGGGCAGGGTGGCAGGAGAGGCCTGCTCCAGTGCCTTTCACAGGCTGCTTTTCCTTGGAAAGAGAAAGACAGCTACAAGGAGTCACCAACGCAACCTGCCAAGGAGCTGGCATAGGCTGGCACTGAACCTTCCCGCTAAGTCACTGGTCCTGCTGGGCAGTGTACTGTGGAGAGTGAGGTAGGCATTTTGACTTCCTTAAATCCTTCCGGCCACAGTCTGAGGCCGCGTGGAAGAGAAGTCCGCAGACAGCAGCACCTGCCACCGCTTCTCCCGGCTCAGTGCCAATCACTGGCTGGTCTGAAGTGTCACTTGCTTCTGTGGTCACAGTCCTGCTTCCATCTCTTGGTTGTCCTCCCCAGCCAGCTCCCTCACATCAAGTTCAGCCCCATTAGACCCAGATACATACATGGCAGCCCCTGAAGGTCCCAGGTACCCCGACTCCCTGTTTCCACCTTCAGAGGCTAAGGAGGCAACAGTGTTGAGTAGCGCAGGGTGTGGCTCATGGCTCAGACTCCTTTTGTTCACAGACGATTTCTATGCTGGAATAGTCTTTACTTCCCCAAACTGAGACACGCTTGCATGGACTTTCCCTCAAACCAGGGCCACCAAGAAACAGCTCAGTGTATGAGCTACTTTTCTCCGTGCTTTGCTAAGATACCAAACAAAAGGATGGGGTGGCTTTGGCTCCTGGTGTGACAATGCGGTACCTCGTGGAGGGGAAGGCTTGGCGGTGGAAGCATGAGGCAGCTGGGTACGTTGGAGACACAGTCGGGAAGCAGAGAGTGATGAACGCCGGTGCCCGGCTCACTTTCTCCTTTTCATTCAGTGACACCAACATTCAGGGTAGGTCTCCTCTGCTTAGTTAAATCTTTCTGGAAGTATCTTCCCCAGAAGTGTGTTTCCGTGGTGATTCTAAATCCCTTCAAGTTGCTAACGAAGATTAAGCATCGCTCTCAGACAAAGGCATGAGACACCTTTTGCTCCAAGCATTGGCACAGAGAAGGAAGGCAGGTGGTAAAGGCAGTACTACTCCATGATTGATGTCACATGATCTTGAGCTCAGGGAGAATGATGGGAAGGAGCACACTATAGAGAAACAGAGGGCCATATCCTGTGATGAGGGGCAGCTCTGACATGGGTCCAGGTCGTGGGAGATGGGGGCCTGTTTCATCACACTGTGATTTCTAAGAAGATCCAGAACACTAGATTTTTTTGTATAGGAAATTTCTAGAAGATTTTTCTCTCGCCCACTTCTTAGGTATGCTTGGAAAATGCTCTACTGAGTTCTAGCCCCAGCCCTGGACTTGCATTTTTAACAAATTCTGTGGTTCAAACTGACATACATGAATATAAACACAGCCCTTGGTGTGACTGTTGGAAAACTCCTGGTGAGCTGCTAAATGTGGGCGCCCTGTTCGTTGAGAAGGAGGGGCAGGGAGAGCCAAGAACAAGGATTGTGTTTCTTCTCCCCAAATTCCCAGAATGAGGAATCTAGATGGGGAGGCTGGGCTGCACCTACAGGCACCTATGGGGAACAAGCTTGCGGGGAAGCCTGTGTCTAGCCCCTGGGGGTGTTGGGTGATGCTAGGCTGACACTTTTAGAACCAGGGTCTTAAGGTGCACGAAGGAAGACCCTGGACTTTCCTCCCTCCACTACAGGATGACAAGGATCAACTTCAAGAGAAGCCAGGGGCTTGACATGGTGGGAGATGCTTCTTTTCACCTGTGTTCCTTCCTTTGTCACCTTCAGGGTCTAACTTCCCAGGAGAATATACCCTTCCCCATTCATAATCTTCCTAACCCTCAGCACTTCAGAATTTGATCTCATTTGTAAATATAGAATTAAGATGGAAATAAGCGGGGGTGGGGGAGGAATAGAGTGTGTTCTGATGTAACTAATATTCTTACATAATGGGGAAATTTCCACACAAAGGGGTACTATGGGAAGACTGCTATGTGAAGATGAAGGCAGACCGGGAAGATGTGTCAAAAAGCCAAGGAAAACCATCCCGACAGATCTGCCAGAGGCTGTGGTGATGCCTAGGATGCGACCTCTCTCAGCCCCCACATGCTGTAGACAGCTTTAATTGTTAACTCAACACAGCCCAGAGCCAGTTGAGAGAAGAGCCTGGGTTGAGGAATTGCCTAAATCACAATGGCACGTGGGCATGTCTCTGTGGGATTGTCTTGTTAATTCCTGTAGGAGGGCCCAGCCCACAGTGCTCGGTATCACTCCCTAGGTAGGTAGTCCTGGGCTGTTTTAAAAAAGCTAACTAAATAGGAGCAAGCAAGCCAGCAAGCAGCATTTCCCCATGGATTCCTGTTTGAGTTCCCAACTCGACTCCCCTCAGTGATGGACTGTGACCCGTAAGATGAAATAAACCCTTTCCTCTAAGTTGCTTTGGGTCAGAACGTTTAATCACAGTAACAGAGATGAAACTAGAATCCTATGACACCTTGGCCTTGGTCTTCCGGCCTCCAGAACTCTGAGATTGTACATTCCCACCGTCTAAAACACCTACTCTATAATTTGTCATGGAATCTAGTGGAAAGTCGTTAGAGTTTTAGCAGTGTCTCTCGGGATCCAGACAAGGCCACAGAGGAAGAGGGAATTCAATAGGAGATAAAACCACACTGAAGAAAGGCATCAAAGGTGATATGGAGTCAGGGTCTACATCTCACCCTAAGCCAAGATGTTGGAAACCAGAGTCTCCTGGTCAACCCAGCCCTCTTCCCCAGCCCATGTTGGTTACCCATGCATAGCTCTTAGAAGGGACATTCGACTATTTCCCTTCCTGGCTCAGAAGTAACCTGTTCTGCCTTCTTTAAGGCCTGAGAAGTCACTCCCCCGTTTTCTCCACTTAGAAGTACTGTGCATCAGAGGCAGGCTATGCTTGGGGATGGTGGGGGTTGATCACAAACTGCTGCTCTCTCTAACACAAACCTTGTTCTTTGTACCTCCTATCTCCTCCCCTGCTGCAGAGCTCCTAGGACAGCCGTGACGTCTCCACAGAGAGCTAGCATCTCAGGAGCGTCAACATACGTGTCCCTGAGGGACTGGCAGGAGGCTCTATAGATGGGGAAACTGAGGATCAGGAGGACCAGGCAAGCAATGCAAGATCTCTCAGATGATTAGTCTCCAGGAAGATTCTGCTCTGGGAGGGACTCACTGGGATGTCTCCAGACCCCTGGCCAGGGTCCCTGTCTCAGCCCCCAGCACTCTTCCAGTCCCCAGGCCCTGTCTTCCCTGGAGAGGGTGTGCTCGGAGGGTGCATGGGGAGAGAACAGTGCAGAACAACGGAACGCCTGCGTGCTGCAGCACAAACAAACAAGTCCAGCATACAGGCCATCTGAAAGGAGGCAGTGTATGACAGGCGGGGGCTGCGGAGGGGTGGGAGAGAACCGCATAAAGGAATGCTGTTTGAGAACGCTGGGGCTGGGCACCAAGGGATGGACAGATGTCCTTTTATCCCTCAGCCTGGGTCGTGCTTGAAAACCCTTTCTGTGAAATGAGACTGGTGCCCCTGGCCCTGCGTCCAGCTGCCTCCACCCGCTGCAGGCACAGAGGAGGTGGTGGGTGCTTCCACACACCTGGTAACACATTGCCCAGGGCTGGGTGCAAGGGGCAGGCCCCAGAGAGAAAGATGATGGTGCCAGGGCCTTCTGGAGCCATAGAAAGAACCTTCTTTGCTAGGAAGGCTTTGTGTTGACAAGCCCACCTCGGGGGCTGCCCAGGAGCGGCCTCCTCAGAGCTAGCTGCTTAGAGAACTGGAAACTTTAACAGCCATGAAAGCGGCAGGGCCTGCTACCTCCTGCTTCTAAGAAGCTGCCCTCTGTCCAAACCAGAAGCCAGGCCCTTCAGGCTCATCTCTGGCTAATCTTTTGTGTACCTTGAGGGTCACATTTGACGACTGACAAGCCACTGAACCCCCAAAGGAGGGCCATGATGACCCTTTCCATAGTCACGGCAGGATTAGTTCCAGGTCACTATCCCAGTATTCATGGTAAGAACAAAAGCAGAGGAGGCAGAGGCGGGCGGATCTCTGTGAGTTCGAGGCCAGCCTGGTCTCCAAATCGAGTTCCAGGAAAGGCGCAAAGCTACACAAAGAAACCCTGTCTCGAAAAATCAAAAAAAAAAAAAAAAAAAAAAAAAAAGAACAAAAGCAGAAAGAAATTGACCGGAAGCCTGTGCCGCGGTCTGACCACACGCCTTTGCTTGCGAAGCGTAGAAAGGACAGGGTGCTAGCCCAGGGCTAGGCCCTTGACTTCAGCTGACCATGAATGTGGCACTGCTTCCAGTCATGAAATGACGCACCTTTGCTGCCCTCACCAGTAACCTTGTCCCCAGAAGCAGAAGGCAGCTTATATAGGAAATCCAGGACACCAGAGAAGGGGCCAGTGGCTTGATAATCCTAAATCACCACTCAAAACTCACCAGATGGGTGTGGCCACTGGTAGGCTGCCCCTGTGCCATGGATGACAGCACAGACATGTGCATACGGACAGTACTATTTGGATTTGGTGGTTTACTGGGGGGGTGGGGAGAAGGACAATAGAACTACATGAGGTTGGGAGGGGAATGTGTTAGGGGAGGTCTGAGGGAAGTTGGAGCAGAGAGTTGGGGGTAGATACGCTAAAAATTCATTGTGTACATGTATGAAACTCTCAGAGAATCAATAAAAGTATTGTATATGAAAACCATTGCCAGACCCCCTCTACTAGATCTTGACAGTTCCCATGAACTGTTTTGGGGACAGGGGTTTTGAGTTAGGGCTAACTTTGTAGCTTGGGCTAGCCTTGAACTCCTAGCCATCATCCCACCCAAGCCTAAGTGCTCGGAAAACAGGGGATGGACCACTATGCCACATCATGCTATTCACTTGATGCTCTTCCAAATCTCACCATGGGCTGTTTGCACCTGCATGGGTCCTCTCTAACCTCTGACTTCCAATTAGGGAAACACTTCTAAGAAAGTAGTCAAGCAGACAAGTGCATTTGCCCAGGGGATGTCTTACTTAGGAGCTCAGAGGGATCTGTAGGGGCAAATCTCCCTCCTGGAGGTACTACCTTGGCTTGGTGAAATTGAACAAGGGGAGTTGCCTGAGGATGTCTGGGTCCTTCTTAGCAAAATCCATCCTCTGCTGCAGAATAGGATGAAAAGGACCAGAGCCTGGGTTCAGATGAAGACACCAGCAGCTTCAGGGTGTCAGTGCCTTGAAATGGTCTTTTGCAGAACTGGTAAGGTATCACCCGGACTACAGTCTCTCAAGCCTTTATCTCATGGATTTCCAGGGATCTTTATAGGATGTGCTACCACAAGGAAAATACCAGGAAGCCATCTAAAATCTATATTGCCTCATCGATCCAACATGCATATAAAACAAAGTTCAGATCCATTATGTGACATTCTGAGCTGTAGGGACTGTCTTCTCAATACTGCATTTGACTATTTTTAATTTATTGATAAGTTTTAGTTACTGCGTGCACACACACACATGTGCAGGTGTGCATGCCATGGCACGTGTGTGGAGGCCAGAAGAAAACTTTTCAAAGTTGGCTCTCTCTCCCATTTGGGTCCCAGGGGTCAAACTCAGGTCATCAGGCTTCATAGCAATCGCCTTCACCTGCTGAGCCACCTCACCAACCGCTTTATTCTGTTTTCTGAGACAGAGGCTCATGTAGCACAAGCTGGCCTTGAACTTGCTATACAGCAGAGGGTGATCTTAAACCTCTGATTCTCTTGCCCCGACCTCCTGGGTCCTGGACTACAGATACAGACCACCATGCCCGATTTTTGTGCATTTATGCAGTGTTGGGGATCAAAACCAGGGTGTGTGGTAGGTAACTATCAACTGAGCTACATCCTCCAAACATTGGCTATTTTTTAAGAGAACAAAAACTATTGATTTATAAATAACCTCAAGTATGACCACCCCAGAGGCATATTCCCACACTTCTCTCTCATAGTCTATTTATTTAAGAAAATATTTATTCTGTCATTGTTTACACCTATGCAAATAACTTCATTATAAGCACCAATAATAGTCTCTGAACTGGTTTTTTAAAAACAGCAATAATAAACAAACCTCCTAACCAACAGCAAATGACCTGCCTTACACCTAAACACCCCGTTTTACCCCCTAGCCTAACTCTCTAGTTCCTTTCTTTTACAGTGGAGGATATTTTTGCTTACAGGGATTGGTATACCTGTCTTAAGTGCCATGTTTGGTTCTGAAACACAGGCTGTCCTGTGTCCTATAAGTCTATGTCTCTTTTCCTCACACTTAACCTGACAACTTCCAGGCGTAGTCACTATACATGGCTGAAATTAGGCAAGGCTGCATAGGGGACCCTTTAACTGGAGATGGAAGACAGTTCCTGGTGAGCCTGTATTTGGAACTTTATATGGTTAAATGCCACATTCTATACTTGGTGGTCACACAGAGTTTTAACTCAAAGGGATGAATCCCTTGAACAACCCAGAGGAGGAGGCTGTCCTCCTGAATGATCTGTCTGAAATGGCCATGGTGAACACTTACTGCAACATGTCAGGCGGAGAGGACAAGAAGGAGGTATTCGTGAATGGTGCACAGACACCACCCAAGAACACAATCTCCTCTGATTTGGGGACTGTCATCTTAGAGAGGCTTCGGTTCTAGACCAATACTGCCTAAGAGAACTTTCTTGACTGATGAAAATGTCCTATATCTGAGCTGTCTAATATATTACAGGAAGCCAGGTATGGTGGCACATGCCATTAATCCCAGCACTTGGGAGGCGGAGGCAGGCAGATTTCTGTGAGTGAAGAGAGTCAGCCTGGTCTACATACTGAGTTTCCAACAAGCCAGTGAGATCATGTCTGAAGATCAAAACCAAACCAAAACAAAAGCACCCTGAGAGGAGTTACCTTTTTCAATTTTATTCTAAGTAGTGTCTTAGAATTTTTATTGCTGTGACAAAACACCATGACCAAAACACCTTGGGGAGGAAAGGATTTATTTCAGTTTACAGTTCCACGTCGCAATCTTTCACTAAGGGAAGTCAGGCCAGGCACTCGAGCAGGGCAGGAACCTGGAGGCAGGAGCTGATACAGAGGCCACGGAGGAGTGCTGCTTACTGACTTGCTCCTCATGGCTTGCTCAGCCTGCTTTCCTATTATCCCAGGACCATAACTCCAGGGGTGGCACTGCCCACATTGAGTGGGCTCCCCCACATCAATCACTAATTAAGAAAATGCCCTACAGTCTTGTTTACAGGTAAATCTTTTGAGTGCACTTTCTCAAATGAGATTCTCTCTTCTCAAATGACTCTGGCTTGTGTCAGGTTGACATAAACTAGCCAGCACGAGAGTGGCTACCATGCTGACAGCAAGCTCCAATCTCGTGTGTTCAATCACTATGTGAAAAGCTTCCTTGTCATCTTAAACCTAGTATGGCCCCAGTGAACATTAACCACCCTCTCCAAATCCAGTATTGTCTGCATAGATCAAGACGCCTACCTGCTCAGGTCAAAACCATTGGCACCTCCCAAACTCCTCCCTTTTTCAGTTTCAATATTTAAGTCTCCAGTTAGTTCTAGTGGTTCTGTGACCAAGACTATCCCAGACTCCCTGCGTTCTCATCGCTAGGCCAGTCCGGCACCCCCACCCCCACCCCCCCAACCCCGGGTAACAGCGATGGCCTCTAACTCCCTTCAACCTACCACAGGTAGATAGTTCAAACTACTTACTTAATGAAGTCCACTTCTTCAGCCTTCTGCTTAAAGCCTTCCAGTGGCTGCCTACTATTCTTAGAAATGAATTCTCAGTCTCTGATGGTGACCTACGAGTCCCACCAAGATGGAATCCCTGGTGATATCTCACTTCCCCTACCTCCACACTTGATAGTCCCTCTTTTGTTCATACCTCAGGCCCTTTGCCCTTCCTGTTCCTTCCGTCTGAAATGATTTTTTTTTTTTTTTGTTTTTTCAAACAAGGGTTCCTTTCTCTGTGTAGCTTTGCGCCTTTCCTGGAACTCACTTAGTAGCCCAGGCTAGTCTCGAACTCACAGAGATCCGCCTGCCTCTGCCTCCCGAGTGCTGGGATTAAAGGCGTGCACCACCACCGCCCGGCTGAAATGATTTTTATACACTTATAAACATCAATTCTTCAGGGATGCTTTTTATGACTACCTTTATGTGCTGGGGCAGCCACTCTGCCACCCTGGTTGAAAAGATAGTATGGATTCTATTATTCTGTTGTGTGTGCAGAATATTTTAATTTTGTTACAGCACTTAGCACCACCTATAAGTTTTGTCTGTCTCTACCCACCACCAGGTAAGTCCCACAGGGACAGAACCCAGAGGTCTGAGCAACAAGCATCAGAGAAAATATCCAGAATGTTTGTGGTTGTAAAGAAAAAAATGAAAGAGAGGGGAAGGTGACCCTGAGAGTCCCTGGGGACTGACTAGGGTCCGTCACTGACTAGGGCAAGTGTCTGAGGTCCAAGTACAGACAGGGTGAGATGAGCGGGTCAAGAGAAGACCCCACCAAGCCTGGCCATGAGGAAGGGCAACTGTGCAACCAGAGTATCCCTAATTCTCTAGCTCCCCGAGGGAGCAGGAGTTCTTGCCCGAGGAGGTCCAAGCACTCAGCAACTCTAGTTTTCAAACCATCTACCCGCTTCTACCTGGCAGAAATCTACCTGCTTCTTAGGAGAAGGGACTCAGAATCTTGGCTGCAGTTTACCCCCACCTTCTGCTTCCCAGATCTCATTGCAGCCACACACAGTCCCACGAAGGGAGGCAGAGAGCGAGGAAACCACAGCTCTGCAAAGTGAAGTGACTGGTTTGGACTCACAGCCATCAAGATGCAGAGCCAGGATGATGGCACTGTCTTTGAGATTCATCCCAAGGCTCTGTCCCAGGGGGCAAACGTATTACTTGGTAATACTCGCTGAGTAACTTTCTATGCCAAGCTTCTTTTACTGGTTCTTTGATAAACTGGAGATACAACCCCAGCCAAGCTCAATACTTCCCCTTTCTCCAGCTCCAACCTTCCCCTGTCCCTTGACCTTCCAGAACAGTGTGTTGCAAACATGATAATGCTTCTGAGTTTCATGAGGTACCTACTACAAACACATGCCTTGGGTCTTGTCTCCAGAGAGTCTGCTTTTTAGATTTGAGAGTGAAATCAAGCAATAAAAATGCTCATATTCTCCCTCTCATCCTAAGGCATTCCTTAGCTGCATGTGCTTGTATGCTCAAGTAATATCTTTAACTGGGAGGAATCATGTTCCATTCCCCCAAATTCTTATCCACCTGGACCCTGTGAATAGGACTGTTTGGAAACTAGGTCTTTGATATATGCCAGTTAATGTGAGGTCATATTAGGTCAGGATGGGCCTTCACTTCGGTACAAATGATATCTTCATCAGAACAGTGAAACTTGGAGTCACAAACAAATAACCCCAAGAAAGACCCTGTGAAGATGCAGCCAATCATTGGTAGGTCTGTAAGTCAAGACTGCCAGCATGGTGACCCCTCCAGAAGCTGGGAGAGGCACGGAACAGATTTACCTTTAGGGCTTCCAGAAGGGACCAGTCCAGTTAATACCCTTATGTCAGATGTCACAAGGGACTCTGAGAACATTTCTGTTGCTTTCAGGCACCTAGGGTGGTGCTTTCTGATTCAAACATCTGGGAAAGAAACTACCATGATGTCACTGGAAGTATGACCCTTTGCTGCATATATCCATGCCTGCGCTAATTTATTTTCTTTTCCCACTCGTCCTTTAAGGGCACATCAATGCCTGATTCCACAAGAAATACTTACTCAAGTAAGTAAGTTTTCTTTTTTAATGGGGAAATGTTGGAAGAATACTTAAGTATTTCTTAAGTAAGTATTTCTTCCAATATTTCCCTGTGAAAAAAATTCAAACATGCAACCCAGCTGAAAGAATCACACCACTAACACCTCATCTCTTCTACTAGATTTCACCATTCATATTCTAGTATCTCTTTGTATGAGATGAGTCTAACATAGCCTGCTTCTACCTCAAGAACAGGGATTACAAGTGACCACCACGACTCTGACTCATTTAATGGTGCCTGGGATTGAACCCAGGACCTTGTGCATGCTAGACAAGCACTCTATTAACTGAGCTCCATTCCCAATCCCCCTTTGCTCTTTAAAAACTTGTATAGTTACGCTCATGAAATCTCAACAACATGGTGCTTAAACAAGAGCTGAATAATTCCAGTACAGGTTGACATTGCAAGTCAAATGGGAGAAACTGTACAGATCCTACCCCGAGATGAAGGACTACAAGCAACAATCAGCTGCAGAGAGGGGGAGAATTCATCTTCCCCAGAGATGAGTCCCCTAACTAGTTATTCAATACCAAGTGGTCAGACCTGAAAATATGAATACAAGCAACACTAAATTTGTTGTTTTGTTTTGTTTTGTTTTTTGAGACAGGTTACGCCGTGTAGTTTTGGTGCCTGTTCTGGATCTCGCTCTGTAGACCAGGCTGGCCCAGAACTCACAGAGATCTGCCTGCCTCTGCCTCCTGAGTGCTGGGGCTTTTAAAGGCATGCACCACCACCACCTGGCTTACAACACTAAATTTACTCAATAGGCTATACTTATATTTATTCATGTGTGTGTTCGAGTGCGAATAATA